>PVKE010001183.1:0-107532 GCA_004027555.1 Craseonycteris thonglongyai | reverse complement strand
TAAAAAAAAAAAAAAGATCATAAATTTGTATTTGTTAGAGGATGAGTTCTGTACTTCAAGTGAGGTTACATTCATATATATATATATATATATATATATATATATATATATATATGAAATTAATATAAATATTACATGTTTGGAAAAACAGAGACCTTAGTTAATAATGAATATTTAAGACTGAGAAGTTTAGGCTCCTATTGGCTGATCTCTGCCCAGTCTTCCCAGTTCCTGTGTGACGAGGCTGCCCCACAGCTACGACGTCCTTGGCTGGAGGGACTATCCATCCAGGATTGTCTCACCTACACCATTTCTTTAGACATTGATTCTATTATAGCTTATTTTTATTCACAATTACATGAGCTGTTCCTCTTTTGCATATTGAAATATTTATTACATCTTTAAAAATTAGTGTTCAAAATACACTTGAGAGAAAGCTCACTGGTTAAGGTGGCTGAAGCAAGGGCTCCAGGTCTAGGGGGTGGCTATGGTGTGTCCGACTGACATAGGCTGCTTTGTTAATCAGCCAGGGCCTGTCTTGGTCCTAAGGGGACCCAGGCTTCTAGCCTGAACCACTTTGGTTTAGTGTTATCCTTCACTCCCAAGGACCAGACCGAACAGTTCCGGAACCAGCCTGGCCTCTAGAGATCTTGTGGTCACATCAGATCACCTCATATTATTCTCCAGGTTTTGACTCACTGCAGGCCTTGGGGCCAACCAGAAATAGTGAGTTGGGTGACATTTTAAGTTTAAGATTCACATGTAAAGCATTTTGAAGGCAGTACGAGCCACTAGACACTCCAGCAAATTGTTAATAATAAATCAATTATTCTATCCTAATTTGTCAGAAACGGGTTTTCATAGTCATACCATAGCTGGCCCACATGACCCACCTGTTCTACTTTATAGAGGTGACTATTTAATTTATAGAGGTGACTGAGTGACAACCCAAAAGATCAATGCCATTGAAAGAAGTTGTATAACTTACAGGTCCCAAGAGAAGAGGGCATATCACACTATGCAGGGTCACACGGAGAAGCACTAGGTCAGTTAGGAGGCAGAGAGGTGGAGGAGAGGGCATCGGCTAGGACTTTATTGTGGTTTCCAAGGGAGGACTGGGTGAGACATGGGAGGCAAGTGTGAGCCAGGGTAGGCTGGATAATTTGAGTAATTTCATGAAGGAGGCCATGTTCGAGCTATGGGAGAGCAGGGTTCGCAGTCCCAGCTGCTCAATGGAGTCATCTGAGGGGCTCTTAAGCCCACCATTGCCTGGGTTTCCCCCGCAGAAACTCTGATTGGTCTGGCATGTTTTTACTTAGAGCTCTCTAGGTGGTTCTAGCATGCAGAAGCACAGAACCGAGAACCAGGCCTTGAAGTATTATTCTTAAATTAAGACCAAAGTTTTTTATTTTTTTGTTTGTGTATTTGTTTGTTCTTAAATTTCTAATCCACTATGGACTAACTGATATTTTTATAAAATACAATAAAATTGAATTATTAGGAAAGGGGGGTGAGGGTGAAACACAAACTGTAACCCACAGTATCATTGTTAGAGTCAACAGATATAAAATAACTGTACAGAAATTTCAAAGTATTTACTCTTGATTTCTATATTTATGGTCTTGGACTAATAACCAGAGTTCAGAGACAAGTGCTGTCCTGCAGGCCAGACTTTGAGTGCGCGGCTGTGGAGAGCAACATGGCAAGAGGCCTGCCACGTGATATGGAAACTAGTTTGGGTTCAGATCACACACGGCCTTGAATGCTAGCATAAATGGCTTGGCTTTTATTCTGTAGATATTGGGGATCCAGAGAATTCTTGAAATAAAGGGCCTGATCACAGCTCTGGAAGCTCTCTCTGACAACATTGTATACGACGGATTCATAGTGAGAATAAATAGTTGACAAGGACCTGAAAGGGGATGAGGATGGGGAAGAGACAGGGTAACATAAAACAAAAACTATCAAATCTCTGGTGAAGTCACTTAACAAATACTAATAAACTACTTAAAGCATATAAGAATTAAAACTAGCTACTTTTTTAAAAGCTTAAATAATCAAAAAAAAAAAAAAAAGCTTAATTAAATTCTAAAAAATAACCTACAAAATGTACTTTCAGAAACCACACAGATTGAAGACCCAAGAAAACAATGGCGGGGGGAACAGGAGAAGATGCTCAAGGACTATCTCTCGGTGGCTCAGGACGCCCTAAGGACACAAAAGGAGCTGTACCATGTGAAGGAGCAAAGACTGGCTTTGGCCCTAGATGAATATGTACGATTAAATGATGCCTATAAGGAGAAGTCAAGTTCTCACACAAGCTGTAAGTAGAAATGACTGTTGAGATTTTAGACGTGGGGACCGAACTGTATAATAAGTCACAGGAGGGCACTTGGAGTTTCTGTGAAGTTTCGTTTTGGGTTCTGTTCCTTTGGCAGGAAGAGTCCCTGAAAGCCATGGTGAGGTGGTGGTGGTGGCTGGAGGGGGGTACACCATATATTCAGTAAAAGCCCTCGACACCATTTCAGATTAATGTCTCCTCATTTGGGGATTTATGGATTCCTTCTGTTTTTGTTCCTCCCTCTGCCGGATTGCCTTTTATTTATTTATTAGTTAATGTTTACCTTTTCAGATCAAAGCAAATAATGTAGCCCTTTTTGCTACTCTTATATACTATCTGTAGTGGGCCCGAACTGGAACTATTAGCTGGGGTGAAGTTTCTGTTGACCAACTGAGTTGATTGACCTCTCTCTCATCTCAAAAAACTGATTGTCTGGAGCTGGCCTTGTTTAAAGAAGCAGTGGTGATGGACTCAGAAGTTTTACTTAAGTTTCTGGATAAATGCAAAGCTCTGATGAACTGTATCTGCAATAAGATCTTCTAAGATTTTATACATTGGCATAAAATTCAGAAGAAAATTGAATACCAGGGTCTTTATGACTTTTTTTTTCTTGAGTTTCTAAAAAATAAGTTTATAAAGGTTTGAAGATTACTTTTTATATTTAGGTGTCTGATGAATGACAATAAAGGAATTATAAAGTAAGTAACTATCCACAGAAGCATGTAAATCTTGTTGTGTTTAGAGTTTGTAAATTCTAAGCTGAGAACTAGTTATGCAACCTTGTTTTTCTTTTTTCTCTCTGAAAAGTGTTTTCAGGATCTTCATCTAGTACTAAATATGATCCTGATATTTTAAAAGCTGAGATCTCCACTACACGATTAAGGGTAAGTTGTTTTTTTTTATTGTGGTTCTACATTGAACATATGCATTGACTCCGAAGGTGCGGAAGGGGCTTTAGTATTTGATGTAGGATCCTCCTCCACTTATTCCTGATGGATGGGCTTTGTACCTTTCTTATTAGTAGAACTTGTTCATTGATTGAGATTGTTCTTGTTATTGAGAGACAGTGTGTTCCATTCTGGGCAGTTTTATTATTTGAGTCTCAGTAACTAGTGTTTCCCTCATCATGCTGAAATGTGCCTTTCAGAGGTGAGCCCAGTTCCTCTTTCATTAGCCAACCCAATATTTAAAGATGCCCACAATTTGCAACACCAAGTCATTCCTTTCCTAGGTCACATTTTAGTAGTTTCTCATACTTTCTCATGGGTTGTTTCCTGATTTTTGCCCTAAGTCTTTGACCAAACTGCTGTTAAAGCCATAGCTTGTTTATAGTCTCAAAGACTATTCACCAAGTAAAGAAATTCATGAAATAGATTATTTCCATGCCCCCAGAAGCCCCCTTTGTATCCTCTCATTGTCATTATCTTTCTGTAAATGTAACAGTGGTCTCGTCAACACTAGGTTAATTTTTTGCCTGCTCTGAAATTTGTAAAACTGGAATGCTACCATATGTATTATTTGATGGCTTCTTTCACTCAAGAACATTTTGAGATTCATCCACATAAACTCTTATTGTTGTAAAGCATTCCACTTTTAGATACATACCATAAATTCTTTGTGTCTTCTACTATTGATGAACATTACTGTTTATTCTAATTTCTAGTAATTAAAAATTATGCCTTAATGTACATATTTATTATACATGTCTTTTGGTGCACATATGTACCCATTTTTGTTAGTTATGCAATTAGGAGTGAAATTGCTGTGTCAAAATATATTCATAACTCCAACTTTAGCAAATACCATTTCAGCCAGCCTTTCTTACTTTCTAATATCTGCCCTTAAAGCTCTAAATTACTTTCTACAAGTGGCTTTTGCCTGTTTCCTAAGGTTTTGAATTTTGTATTTTTAGTATGATACATGTTACTGAAGGGTAACATAATATCCTCCTACCCCAAAATACGCCATCTTGGTCTATTGACTATTTTGAACTGTAGGCAATTGAAAAACAGCAATGCAGGGAGAGGCTTTCTCTGAACTCCTCTTAATGTGTGTAAGGTCAGATCCTTCCAAAGGAACTCAGTTGTCATAGATCCCCTCACCAGGAGTGTCATCAGCCAGGGAGATCGACGCTTACCACAGAAGAGGAGCCTCGAAGTGAACAAACACCACACCCAGAAAAACTTCATCACAAACTATCGTCTCTTCCATCTGTTCTCCTATGGGCCCATTCACCTTTCCCCACAATCATTTACTCTCCCCTAAGAACCTTGTGTACCCCATCTCCTTTCCCTATTAAGTGCACATTTAACCCACCTCAGAGAATGACACATTTTTTCTCCTATTTCCCATGTATACATAACATATACATGTTAATAAACCTCTGTTTGTTTTTCTTGTTAAAAAAAATACTTTCTAACTTTTCTAACTTCTTTATGATTTCTCACATGAGCGTGTTGCTTAATTTTGAAATAGTTGGGGATTTTATTATCTTTTATTATTGATTTCACCTTAATCCCATGGTGTATTTTTCAGTTCTAAAATTTATATTTGATTGTTTTATATTGTTTTTAGTTACTTGCCCAAATTCTGAGCATTGATATATAATTTCTTAAACAAAATAATCAAACAGTTACATTTTAAATTCTGTGTCTTGATTACACAGTTTTTGGATTTTCTGTATGTTAGATTCTTCAGTATGGTCTAAAGAATGGTTTTGATTTTTGGTCAATATTTGACTTCTTAGAGCTGCTTACTTTTTTATTTTATTGTTTTGCAAGAAGGTGAGAGAGAGAGACAGAGAGAAGGGGGAGGACCCAGAGCAGCCTCCATAGTTGTACATCATTAGTTTTTTGACATAATTTCATTCCACACAAGTGGATGTGGGGTCACACGGGGTGGAACAGAACTGGGGGCCTCCCTCATGGGAGGCAGGAACCTTCACCACCATCCTGGTGGTAACCAGTTGCACTGTAGTTCAGCATCTGGGTTTGCCCAGGCTGGGGCCAGCTTTCGAACCCCGGACCTCTTGGTTGCAAGGCAAGCGCTTAACCTGTTGAATTTTCCCTGCATCCCCAGCTGCTTACTTTTTAAGAGCCATAGAGTATGTATGAAAAAGTATAAAGATAATTTGAGATTTTGGGTGATCTTGTCACCCTTCATAGAGTATTTAGTTTTTAACTGATAAGCAGTTAGGCCAGGGGCAGATACTTTTAATTCAATCAAGGTTTGAGCTATGTGAAATCTGCGCTTCATTCCTTTTCTAAGAGTGGGTCTATTTCCAGTTACCCTTTCTCTTAGGAAAAGCTCTTCAAAATCCTACTTAAACTCCTGGGATGTTTTATGATGGCGCTTAATACTTTTAGAAGCTGAGCTCTAAATCCCTCCCCAAGCCTCTTGGCTTTATGGGACTACTAGTAGTTCTCCATATCTCAGGTCTTTCAGTCACTGCAGCCTCACAACCTTTCAGTCTATTGCATAGCAAATGCCTGAAAAGGAAACACAGTGCCCAGTCTGGATCATGACTATGGGCTTACCTTGTCTTTTGGGTTTTTAACATAAGTTTTTGCTGTCTTGGTAGTTTGTCAGTATCTTCAAATGGATGTGTTGTTTGGTTCTTTCCTCATGACTTTTCTATTTGTTCTCAGAAAAGGAGTGTGAATAAAGTTTGTCTAGTTTTTCTGGAAGCCAAACCTCTTTTCAGTTTGAATTTCTGGGTAAAAATAGGGAGTCATTAATAGAAGTGTTTTGTGTCTTTCTACCATAAACATCTTCCAGTATCATAGACCCTTTGCTCTGTTAATCTACCCATATTTCTGAATACATCACTCAAGAATATCTTATGATGGTTTGTCAAATGCCTAGTTGTTGTACCTCTCTGTTCTATTTGTGTACATTTCTGTGATCTACTAGGCTAGATACCATATCTAAAAACTGGAAGTAAAGTTATTTGGTCAAAACTTACCTTTAGTAACCTCAGTACTCACTTGAGCTGTGCATTTCTCAGGAAGTTACTACTTGCTATTATTGTCCTTTGAAATTATTACCATTTTTCAGTTCTTATCTTTATATTAATAAGACACATTGTAATGCCCTTTTACAAAAGATGCAAAGTAAGGAAGGGATTTAAAAACAGAAACATATAGGATATCTCACACAAATAACCATTTAGAAGGAAATGGAACCCCATCTCAACATGGGAGGTCCCAGGAAATCCCCAGTGGTTACATTCCCCAGACCTGTCTCGTAATGCAGCAGAATCTCTTAGGTAAGGCTTATTTTATGCCTGGGTTCATGTGCTTACTATCTGAAGCCTGTATTTCATATATATTTTTTATCACTGTGTGACCACAAGATGAGTGGGACAGAAGTGCCCTTCTCAAGAAGTCATTTCCCTTGTGAAGGGCATGTTCGAGGTCTGACAATTAAGTTTGCAAACTAATCCTAGAAAAAGTGCTGCATACCTCACTGCTGAATGTCATGATGGTCACCTTTAAATTACTTTTTGGGGGAAGCTATGCACTGATACCAGCACCTTTTCCACCCTTCAAAGCAGTTTTGGAACTCTTTTTCGGGAATGGCCATCAGAGCCATTGTCATATTATCCTTGATGTCCTGAATGTCATCAAAATATTTTCCTTGCAGTATTTCCTTGATCTTTGGGTAAAGAAAAAAGTCATTGCAGGCCAGCTCAGGGGAGTAGGGAGGGTGTTCCAATACAGTGATTTGTTTACTCCCTCACAGAGAGTCCTGTGAGCTGGTACATTGTCATGATGCAAGAGCCATGAATTGTTGGTGAAAAGTTCAAGTTGTTTTCATCTTAACTTTTTCACACAGTCTTTTCAGCACTTCCAAATAGTCACCTTGGTCGACTGTTTGTCCAGTTGGTATAAATTCATAATGAATGATCCCTTTATCCAAAAAGGTTAGCAAAATCATTTCGACTCTTGACTTGGACAGACAGAACTTTTTTGGTTGTGAAGAATTGGCTGACTTCCGTTGTGCACCTTGACGCTTTGTTTCAGGGTCGTATTGATACACTCATGTTTCATCACAGTGGTTACATGACCCAAAACATCGTCTTGCCTCTCTAAAAGGTCTTGGCAGACTTCAATCTCCTTTGCTTTTGTGCATTGGTGAGCTCCTTTGAGACCATTTCTGTGCACACCTTTCTCATGCCAAGATTTTCAGTTAAGATTTTCCTGTTTCGCTATTGATGTTTACTTAGTCTGCTAGGCTTCTCATAGGCAGCTGACGATTTTGACACACAATTTGATGAATTTTTGCAATGTCTCCATCAGTTCTGCTCATTACTGGCCACCCTGACCTCTCTTAATCAGTGATACTTTTCCTCCCTTCAGAAAAATATTTAATCCATTTGCACACTGCCATTCTCTTCATGGCATTATCACCATAACCATGGACTAACATGTTCCTGATTTTACTTCCACTGTTGCCAAGTTTAATAAGAAATTCAATGTTTGTTCAATGCTCTACATAATTCAAGCTCCGACATTCTCATGATGGAACACAAAAACACACAACAATAATGAATTCTAGTCAACAAGACACCACCACACGTCAACACAAACACAGCTATGAGACACTGATATGCCAAGATTATGAAACCTTACCTAGTTTTGTACAGAGTTCCCAACGTAAGTGCATGGCGGCAAGTTTGTGAACTTAATTGTCAGACCTCATAAGACATTCATAAATAACTAATAAATTATCAGAAGTATCACTTTTTTCATCTCTTTCATTAGTGAATAGGTACTTGTTTAACATTTCCTGTCTGTGTAAATGCCCTTGTTAGAAGTGTTCCCTTAGCAAATTGGCCCTTGTTGCTATTGTGATGCTTTGATCTGCGTCGTGTTTTTAATGCCATGGAGCAGATGGTGCACTCTCTCTGCTATTTGTGTACATTTTGTCCTGGGAGCACTTTCAGAATGCCCCAGCCATTCAGAAGTGGATAGGTAACTTGGCAGAGTCTCATGGATTTTGATAAACTGGCCTTTCTTGGCTTGTCTGCCCTGTAGGAATTACTTTGTATACTAATAGTCACTTTCACAAATTAATGCCACAGGAATAATAACTCAGGAATGAATTAATTCTTCATTGTTTTGGTGTCTTAGAGAACCTGCCTGCATTTTTGGTCATAGTAACAATTGTTTAGGTGAAGCTAAGCACTAATTTTATACTTAATTATTTTGATTCAACAATATTAGCATGTGTGCTACATTTTACTGAATTAGAGCTAGTGGGTCAAGTATTTGAGAACCATCTGTTTAAAATGTCTGTTTTATATTTTTTATATATTGTGGTCATAGATATTGGTGATCATTGGGTTTTACTCTCCTTGGTCAAATGGGATAATAGTAACTTGCTGACATTTTATTTCTGGTTGTTTGAAATGGTGAAATAAATAAATTGATGTATTTTTTTTATTAATTTACTCATAACTGTTTTTTTTTAAGATTTATTTTATTGATTTTTGACAGAGAGAAACAGAGAGAAGGCCCAGAACAGTTTCCATAGTTGACATTAGTTTTCCATATAATTTCACTTCACAGGTGGGCGCGGGGCTACACAGGGCAGGAACTGGGCTGGGAGCCTCCCACATAGGCCGCAGCAAGAACTGAAGTGGGGGCACACCCCAGTTCAGCATATGGGTCCGCATGGGCCGGAGCCGGGATTCGATTCTCGGTCCCCGGGGCTTCAAAGTGAGCGCTTAACCCACTGAGCCATCCCAGCTTTTCCCAAATTTACTCATAACTTTTAGAAGTAGTGTTTAATTGCTTAAAAAAATTTACTTTTTTTGGTGAGAAAATAAAAAATTTTTACTGCAAATTTTATTATTTTATTTATTCATAATACACAATTAGACCATAGTCTTCTTAGGGTAGGGAATGGATTGTCTTATACAAACTAAACCTTAAATTTAACTGAAATTTTTAAAAATATATACCCCAAATTACAAATAGGTGAGATTTAGTGGAGAAAATGTTTGATGAATTTGACTGAGTTTTTACTATTATTTATTAAATTGAAATAAAATCTTATAAATGTAAAAGAAAGTCTTTAGAAATACAAATGCATTTGAGGAATTTGTTGAACATTTATAGCACGTGCTATGATGCAACTTTTAGTTTTCTAAAAAAAAAAAAGACAATGTAATGTAGAATTGTACACCTGGAAACAATGTAATTGATATCAATCAATGTCACCCCAATAAATTTAACAATAAAAAAAAGAGAGAGAGAGAGAATGGAAGGAAGGAAGGAAGAAAACAAAGGCCCCTTTGATTAAATTATTTGTACTCCTCTCTAAACATATGGCTGGTCAGTGGACACTGCTATTCGTAACAATCTGCTATCTTTTAGTCTCAAATATATTTACTCACATGTTGTTAAAATGAATTTACTTTTTAATTATTTTTAACTATGATGATAGACTTAGAAAAATTATCCACAATCTCACATATTTGTAATCTTGGACACAAATTTAAAAGCATGGCAGTTGAATTTAAGATTTAATTTGTAACTGTGAATAGAGTTAACTCATGTACACATCAAATTATGACATTTTAACCAATTATCTAACATGCAAAAATTGTATTATTGACCTTCAGAAGAAAAGAAGTATGACTTCTAAGAATGTAAAAATTGCTACAAATGGGGTTTGTCTCTTGATTAGACATGAGAGTTATGCGTTTACTTGCACTACACTTAAAACTAAGCTTACATTTTGAGTTCTTTCAGCTGTAACTTATCTGATTTTAGGGTGTTGAAGGAGATAAGAGTGACACTAATATGCAGCACCAAACCGTACATTAGGTATGGTTATTCTTCTTTTAGGATGTTCAGAAGTGAATTTGTGTAGCAGTTGGTGTTGGGCTCATACACCAGTCTTAGTGAATTTTGAATGAAATGAAGAATGATATGACTTGATTCACATTCACTAAAGAAAAGAGAGCAAAACTAAAAGAGAAAATAGAAGAGGTACTCTGTTTAATGTAAGAACTGGTGTTATCTCTATTATGACATGCTAGCAACTTGAAGTAATTAAAATTCATAGCCAGTTGTGCTTTTTGCAAAATAAGCATAATTAGACCTTGAGTACAGTACAACTATAAAATAATCACACTTATTGATTTCATAATGTTTTGTTCTCTTTTTTTCTCTAATGATTTTGGTCTTCTTTTGTAGTTTTGAAGTGTACCATACTGCAGGCTAAATAATATATACTTAAAAAAAATTTTTTTAGGTGATCCTATAAAGCCTACAAAAGTCATTCTCTCATTTTCAAAGGGCTATAAGAGTTAGCTTTGTATAACTATATGAGAAAAAGATACTAATGTTCTGATATTTTCCTTGGCATAATACACAATAAATATGTTGACCTAATGTGTTCACACTAAATTTTGGGAGAATCACTCTCCTGAGGCTATGACAATGAAGTAGAGAGAAAAGTATATATTTATATTACATATATTTTGCAATCTTCTGCATTTTCATGTACCTATTAATATCTAGAGTTGAGGATGATAGACATAGTACTAGAGCTTCTACTTAATCAAATAACCAGAATCCAAGAGAACTCCTTCAAGATATAGAGGAATAGAATTCTGTGATTTAAGATTACCCAATTGGATCCCAAATTTAGATCTTGTGCCTGTAGAGAGAGAAAGAGAAATTAATGAAACAGATCCAACAGGAAGATATTCTGCCTAAAATTCAGGATGTTGGAATCACATGAATATCTTTTCAAAGATCCAACTGGCTTCTGTTTCTGCCCAGGAAGGATTAGCTACTATAGGAATTGTCCTATAATAACAGTCAACGGAACTGGACAAACTCTATAAAACAACTGTTTTCAGACATCGGATAACAGCCAGTAGCATACTAATCCCTACCCTAACTGAAGGGACACAGGGACAAGAAAGCGTTGAGATTGCATCATCTGTGGTGCAGGGAGAAGGACTCACACGTAATCTAGTGATGAGCCTGAGTTAAATAGACAAGAATAAAATTCAGTGAACTGGAAGTGTCTAGGGTTTGCGGGGAATACTGGAAACTAGGGAGCAACAGATAGAGAAAGAGAGCAAGAACAAGCTCTGGAGATTTCTAACAGGACCTCCTCAAATCTTTGAATACTGATTAAGCATGATATGAAATACCACAAGGCTGGGGAAAGAAAGCAATAAGACAAACAATTCTCAGCCCTTACATAGTGCTGGGAATAGTTCGTCTTTCCACTAGACAAAATGGAGGGACCTCATAACTGTGCAGTACTAGAAAGTCCAAAATGGGGAAGCCGGGATGGCTCAGAGGGTTAAGCACTCACTTTGCAGCGCCAGGGACCCAGGATCGAATCCTGGCCCTAGCTCATGAGGACCCATGTGCTGAACTGGAGAGTGCCCCCAGTTCAGTTCTCTCTCTCTCTGTCTCTGTATCTCTCTCTCTCTCTCTCCCTCTCTGTGTCAAAAACAAACAAACAAAAAAATTAGAAAGTCCAGAATTCTTTAAGAGACTACAATGAAATACAACTCCAACGATGTAAAATTCATAATGGCCAACTGCTAGTCAAAAACTCCCATGCATGTTGGGGATGAGAGAAGTCAGGAGAGGCAGAAGGAAGGGACTACCAAGCGACACAAGGAAGCTTCTGGGAGGATATTCCAGATATGTGCATTATCTTGATTGTATTGGTGGTTTCATGGGTATATACATATGTCAACACTCACTAAAACATACAGTTTAAGCATATTTGTTTTATTCTATGCCAGTTGTATGTCAGTAAAGCTGTTAAAAATTGCTAGTCATCAACGAGCAAGAAAATATGACTTGTAACAAAGAGAGAAATTGACAGCTATGATTTAATTAACAGACAAACATGTTAAAACATATATGCTCAAGGTTGTAAAGGAAAACATGATGAAGAGACAAAGAAAAGATCAAAGTGAAACTTTTATAGATTAAAAATACAGTATCATAATGAAAAGTACACTGAATGACAGAACCCAGATAGCTGAATAAAAATCAGTGAATTTGAAGACAATAGAAACTCTACAAAACAAACTAAGCAGATGAAAAAAAAACAAAAAAACAAGAAAAATGCAACAGCCCATCAGTGTCCTGTGATACAATATTAAGGGGACTAATGTATATGTTTTAGTCCCCAAAAAAGAGCGAGGAGGAGGAAATCACAAGAAATATTTGAAGAAATTAAAACTATAAATCATGGGTAGAGGAAGGTATTTCAAAGCAGGATAAAAACAAGATTATATCAAAGTATATCATAATTAAATTGCTGAAAATAAATTATAAAGTGAAAAATTTAAAAACAACCATAGAAATTAGATACATTACATACAGTGGAACAAAAATAATAATTACAACAGACTTCTCATCAGAAACTATGCAAACTATGGGACAATGGACTGATATCTTCAGAGTACTAAAAGAAAAATGTCAACCTATATTGCTATATCTAGTAAAAATACCTTTCAAAATTGAAGGCAAAAGCATACAACCCAGTTCAAAATTGGCAAGGGACTATAATAGACATTGCTCCAAAGAAGATATACAAATTACCTATAAGCATGTGAAAAGATGACAGACATCACTAGTCATTAAGGAAATGCAAATCAAAACCACATAGTGGGATATCACCTCACACCCGTTAAGGTAGCTTCTATAAAAAAATTTTTTTTTAAAGCTGAAAATAACAAATTTTGGTGTGAATGTAGAGAAATTGGAACCCCTGTGCATTGCTGGTAGGAATGGAAAGTAGTACAATCACTGCAAAACAGTATATCAGTTGCTAAAAGTTAAACAGAATTGCCATGTGATTTAGCAATTCCACTTCTAGGTATACCCAAAAGAACTGAAAGTAGGGACTCAAACAGATTCTTGTACACCAATGTCCATAGCAACTTTATTCACAATAGCCGAAAGGTGGAAACAGCTTTTATTAGCCAGGGTTCTCCAGAGAAACAGAACCAATAGGATGTATGTATGTAAATATATGAAGATAATTATAAAATTTGGCTCATGTGGTTATGGAGACTGGCAAATACAAATCTGCAGTGTGGGCTGGCTGATGATGCTGGCAGGCAGAGACCCAGGGGTGCCCGTGGGTGCAGATGAAGTCTGAAGGTACCTCCTAGAGAATTCCATCTTACTTGGGGAGGCTTGTCTGCTTGTTTTCGTCAGGCCCTCAGCTGATTGGGTGAGGCCTGCCCACAATGTGGAGGTTAAAGCTCCATACTCAGAGTTCCCCAATTTAAATATTAATTCATTCTAAATAAGTAAATAAATAGATGTTAACTCGTTCAAAAACACCCTTTAAGTTGACACACAAACTTAGCCATCACACAACCTGAATATCCATCCACAGATAAAAGAATAAATAAAATATGGTATACAGGCACGCCTCAGAGATATTGCAGGTTTGATTCCAGACCACTGCAATAAAGAGAATATTGCAATAAAGCCAGGAGGCTCTTGAGTTTTTTAGTTTCCCAGTACATATAAAAGTTATGTTTACATGAGACTGTAGTCTATTAAGTGTGCAATAGCATATGTCTAAAAAAACAATCTACGTATGTTAAAAAATATTTTATTGCTAAAAAATGCTGACCATCAACTGAACCTTCAGCAAATTGTAATCTTTTTGGTGATAGTCTTGCCTCGATGTTGATGAAAATGCAGTATCTGTAAAGCACAATAAGGAAAAGCACAATAAAATGAAGTATGTGCATATGCATACAATTGAATATTATTCAACCTTAAAAAGGAATAAAATTCTAATACATATTACAACATGGATTAACTTTAAAAATGTTATGCTAAGTGAAATAAGCCGGGCTTAAAAGGATAAATGTTGTATGATTTATCCTATCTAAGTTAGCAAGAATAGACAGTTTATAGAGACAGAAAATAGAATAGTTGTTACCAGCACTGGGAAAAAGAGGAGGGGGAGTTATTATTGAATGGGTACAGAGTTTCAGTTTGGGATGATGAAAAGTTCTGGAGATAACTGGTGATGATAGTTACTTAATGCCACTAAATTATACTTTTAAAAATGGTAAATTTTATGTATATATTTTACTACAAGTTAAATTTTTTTTTAATTTTTCAATTAACAGTTGACATTTAATATATTAGTTTCAGGTATACAGCATAGTGGTTAGATGTTTATATAACTTATGAAGTGATGCCCCAATACACCATATGTAATTACATTATTATTAACTAGAGTCCCTGTATTGTATTTAACATTCCTGTGATTATTTTGTAACTACCAATTACTACATAAATTTTTTAATGAAGGCAAAATAAAGATTTTTACCAGACAAATGAATGCTGTGAGAATTGGTTGCCTGCAGAATTGCAATATATTAAATATTAAAGGGAATTTCTTCAAGCAGAAGGGAAATGATACCATATGAAAATTTGGATCTTAATACAATAATGAAAAATATACGTGATAGTAAATAAGTGTGTGAATAGGAGATTTCTTAATAATTTAAAATCTCTTTAAATATAATTGCTTTTTAATAAAAATGATAAAAATATGTTGTGAGGCTTATAAAATATTTAGAAGCAAATTACAGGCTATCACAAAGGATGGGGAAAATACAAGCATACTGTCATAAGGCACTGATACTATACATAAAGGGGTATAATATCATTTGTAGGTAAACTGTATATTTTATACATTGGAGCAGGAGTGGCCAAACTTTTTCTACAAAGGGCCAAATAATGAATATGTTAAATTTTGCAGATACGGTAAACAAAATTCTAATATATCTTCCAAGATTCCCCACTTCCCCATCTTCCCCAGTGCATACACCCCACATAACCTCCAGGCTGCATATGATGGGTTTGTACTCCTGTGATGGAGTTACCTTATGTGACTCAGCTAACTTAAAGATAGGGAGAGCATCCTTGTGGGCTGGGCGTAATCACATGAGTCCTTTGAAACAGAGTGTTTCTCTGGCTGGTAGTAGAGGAGGAAATCAGATGAGGGGCATTCATGTACCATTTCTGTAGTAAAGATGGAGAAGCTCACATGGAAAGGGCCTGGGAGTGACTTCTGCTGTTAGCCAGCAAGGAAAGCAAATCTCATTCCTACCTAGAGCCATAGTAACTGAATCCTGCCAACAGTAAGAATGTAGTTGAGAGGATTTTCTCCCAGAGCCTCCACGTGAGAACTCAGCCTGCCTGACACCCCAATTTCAGTTCTGTAATACCTTGAACAGAGAACCCAGCCAGACATTGTGAGCTATTAAATGAATGTAATTTTATGCTGCTAATTTTGTGATAATTTATCCTACAGCAACAGAAAACTGATATAACAGACCACAGATTTTTCTTTTCGCTGTTTTTGGAGAAAATTATCAAAAACATGAAAACAATTCTTACCTCATGGGGCCATAGACATATTAGGCCACAGGGCAGACTTGACCCACAAGCTGTCATTTGCTGATCCCTGCCCTGAAGTAACCACTAAGGAAATACAGAGGTGTTACCAGTAGTGGAGATAAAATGGAATCATAAAAAAAAAAATTAGTTTCCCAAAATTTAACCCAAAAGGTGGCAGGTATAGAGATAGAAAGGATAAAAGAACATATGTGATAATTAGAAAATAAATATAAAGACTGTAGATTTAAGCCCAGTTATACCAATAATTACACTAAGTATAAATGGTCTAAATAAATACTATAATTAAAAGGCAGAAATTATCAGAATGGTTAAAATAAGAACCAACTCTAATGATAATTAAAACAAACTTACTTTAAATATAAAGATCCAGATAGGTTGAAGATTAAAGGAATGATAAATATATACCATGAAAATACAAATGCAAAGAAAGTTGCAGTTGCCATATTAATATCAAAGTAAAATTTAGAACAAGGATATTGTTACTAGGGATTTTCTATTAAGTCAGGTAATCATGGCACATAATGATATATATACACATAACCCTGTATACACATACTAATAACAGAGCTTCAAATACCTGAAGTAAAAACCAGTAAAACTGAAGGAGAAATATGAATTTACAATTATAGTTGAGAGAATATACAGACAAAATCAGCATAGCAGTTGAAGTTGTGAACAATACCATCAGCCAACCTGATCAAATTAACATTTATATAACATGCCATCTAAAAATAACAAAATACATATTAATTTTGAGGACACATGGAATATTCACGAAGGAGACCTTATTCTAGGCCATAGGTATCCAACCTTGTGGCTTCCCTGGGCCACGTTGGAAGAAGAATTGTCTTGAGCCACACATAAAACACACTAACACTAATGATAGCTCATGAGCTTAAAAGAAAATCTCATAATCTTTTAAGAAAGTTTAGGAATTTGTGTTGGGCTGCATTCAAAGCTGTCCTGGGCTGCATACAGCCTGCTGGCCGTGGGTTGTACAAGCTTGTTCTAGGCTATGCTGAGTCCTATGGCAATGTATTAGTTTATTTTTAATTCATGTGGAGATCTAACATTAACCTAACATATTTTTATCTATTAATTGTATCTCAAGATCGCATATTTCATAAATGTTTCATACAATTTTTCTCACTGGCTTTGTTCTATTTCTTTTCTATTTTTAAACAAAAGTTTTGGTTTTTAAAACGACATTGTAGTCAATCATCTTGTTCTGATGACAGAATTCATTTATTAGTCATCACAAATGTTCGAACAGCATCTGGGATGATATTTTCCTCTATTTAATAAAGTAAAAAAAAAAGTGTATTATTAATTCTGTGACTATGTGGAGCTGGTTTCTTGTTTTCCTTAAAGGTGAGGATTCTTAGTATTGGGGGAGCTGTTAGTGAACAGAAGGCTTTCCAGAAGGAGCAGGTTGACAGTTGCCCTTTGGTGGCTGACTTAAGAGCTCCCAGCAAGACAATAGAGAACATGGTGAAAGGGGAAGGTAAAATGCCATTTTCCTCGACACGGCGTTGAAGTTGCCAGGTTCACTTTTAGGACAAACTTATGAAACCTGCCTGTCTTGTGTTCTAAGGTCCACAGGTTTCTGGAATTTCCTTTTCATTCATTGTCATTGTCTCCCTCCTTCTGAAATAAAACTTACTACAATGTAATTGTAAGAGATGGTAAGAAGCTCTATGATTCCAGTCCTACTTAACACACTTAATCACAGTATCTTCCTGGTTTTCAGAAATAACTTTAAAATCAATATAAAATGTCAGTTGCTTTAGTGTAGTCAGTATAGAAAGCAGGAAATGTGCAAAAGTCATGGCTTTCTTGTCTCCAGTTTGGTCCTCTGGGTTTTGAGATTTGATTCCATAGAAATAGGTCTGTACAATTAGATGGTTAGCTATGGCTACTGAAAGTGCAGTATGTAAGAGAGAAAAACACTAGCTCTAGGGCTTGTGGGGCTGTTTGTATGTTCAGTTTGGGTGGAATATAAGAATAATGAAGTTTCTAAGGTAAAATAAGGGCCATAGATTTTATTTAGGCTATCTTGCTACAATTCTAGTTTGATCTTACATCTATTATTATGCCATTAATAACTAAAATCTTTATAATGGCTGTATTTAAAAAATTCTCCTAGGTTCTAGACTGCTCTCTGCTGCTTAGTAGCAGTGAAACCTTCAGCAGATTACTTCTTTATTCTCTTTAGATCTGAGATTCCTCACCTATAAAATAAGAATTAACTGTCTATTTAAGAGAGGAGTTGTGAGGATTAAAAATAGGTATTAATATTTAGCTCAGTGTCTGAAATATGTAATGTAATTCTGAATTTTCTTTTTAAGATTTATTATTTTTGACAGACAGAGAGAAGGGAAAGGCCCAGAGCAGTCTCCATAGCTGTACATCATCAGTTTTCAACATGGTTTCATTCCACACAGGTGGGTGAGGGCCATGCAGCGGCCTTCCACATGGGAGGCATGCCCCACAAGCTAGGAGCTGAACCAGGGGCCTCTCACATGGAAAGCTCACCCTGGCAAGAACCAAGCTGCGGCTACGCCCTAATTCAGCACATGTGTCCGCACAGGCCAGGGCTGGGACTCAATCCTCGGACCCCAGGGCTGCAAAGCAAACACTTAACCTGCTGAGCCATCCCAGCTTCCCCAATCCTGAACTTTTTAGCTTTCATTATTGCTTCCCAGTAGAATCCACACTGTGCTAAATTTGCAAGTCAGCATTAACTTAATCCTTAGCTGTGACCTAAGGACATTTGTTTTTATGTTTTGCGTCCTACATTTGAGAATGAACGTCCTACATTTGAGAATGAAAAGTAGAAAATAGTGATCCTCTAATAGCTAACAATGTCACATGGTTCTTCAAGAAAGGTTGTTGAATTAAGACCATACTCTTAAAACCAAAAACAATTGTAAATAATACCTGGTTGGAAATAATAGTTGTTTTCACTTGTCAATATAATAGAATCAAACGTTTTCATAGTTAACAAAATAACATGCAACATTGATATTCAGGAACTGAGAATCATTCAAGTAATCTACTCTAAGAAGTCCCTCCAAAATAAAAACAGTAGCTTATAGTCAACTTTATGTAAAGTAAGTAATATGAAAGAAAAGAAATCTTAAGTTTGCTTTCTCTATCACTGTCACTCAACATACAATAAAATGTCAGTCACATTACTTAGCATCTGAATTGTAAATGTGAATTTTAGACTTTAAATGATAATTTTTGAAAAAAAATTAAATTAGTGTATCATCACAGTCCAAATGATTTTAAGTAGAATGGTATTTTATGTCAATGAGATATACTAATTGTGTTAATATGGTTGTTCTAAGTAGGATCACTATCCCCATTATTTTTATCAATTGTGTTTTCAAAGGTAAAGAAAGACAGGTTTCAGTCCAGCTGCTTGAGTTGCTATTGATTTTTGTATTAACTTGTTGTTTTTAGATAAAATGTTACAGTCTTTTTTGGCTAAAAGCTCTTGGGAGTGGTGTCAAAAGTAGAAGTACATGTGGAATGTGAGTTATTGATTACTGATGCCTCTTTCCATATGTAATAGTCTAATGCTAAAATTGAAAGGTCTTCGTGATTACACTGAATGAGCACATTGCCCTTCATGAATTACACTTTCCAAATCTAGTTTATATGTCTCCTCTTTTATGAGGTCAGCCCTCAGCTGTAATCCTTTCGTCCTTACAATTCCAGTGTCATTGTTTATACCTCTCTTTGGAATTGTAAATTGGGCCTTGAAGCATAATTATTTGCATTTCCTTTCCTAATAAAATTTAAGTGCCTTAAGACACAAACACTAACACTCAGATAAACTCAACAGATAAAATTACCTACTACTATATCCAAAGTATTGTGCCTTAAGTATACAAACATGACTTGTCCTTGTCACTTTGTTTTCCATAGTGCCTAGTCTTCTTCCTCTTGAATTTTTTTCTCTTCTATTCCAAGATACTCTCTTTTTTCCCTCCAACTTCTCTTGCCACTACTTCATGGTGTATTTTCTCTCTTCCTCTGATAGATTTCTGAAGGTGAAGATGGCCAAAACGTGATGCTAAACCTCTTCTCTTTTCAGTACACACTTACTCTAGGCGATCCCATTTTTCTCATGCATTTAAATAAAATGTCATCTTTATGTCCATGGCTTTCAATTTTGTATCTGTAGTCCAGGCACTTCTTCTGAACAGCCAGTCCACCCATTCCAATTGCCCTTAAAGTCTTGTGGGTGTCAGAAAAATACCTTCCTCCCAGAGTCATCACAGTGATCTTTTGAAATCTTAAAGCAGCTCATGCTTTAAAATCCCCCCTTGGTTCTTTTTGTTCTTTGGATGAGACTTAGAAATTCCCAACATGGTTTCAAGATTCCATATAATCAGGCCTTCTTTTCCAATCCCATCTCATGCTCCATACCACCTCTGTAAGTATGTCAATGGTAGCATTTTTAAATCTCAGAGATTTGCTGAGTTTCCCCTCCTCCTACACATTAGGGTTTGTCTGCAAGCTCTGCTTTTTGAGACCCCCTTTCTACCAAATGAAGCCCCCTAACCCTCTCAGCTTAAACATTTTCTTAGACTAAGGTGACCAGATTTTAACATTGGTAAAGCGGGACACCATTGACCGGTGGGGAGGGGGTTCTTGATTTAAAATTTGGTCTATCTCCCGCCGTTCCCTAGCTTGTCGTGCATTCTTTCCAAAAATCGGGACTTTTTTAAAACACCGTGGGACACGGGACAAATTATTAAAAATCAGGACTGTCCCGCCAAAAGCGGGACGTCTGGTCACCTTATCTTAGACAGACTTTAACCCCTCAGACTAAATTAGGTCCCATCTCTCTTAGATTTTGAAGTTTCCTGAACTTTTCCCTTATCTCACCCATGGTAATTGGCAAGGTTTATTTCATTTGCTGATTATTTGCTCACTATCTGGCTCCCCATTGTTCTATTAAGAACATTGAGGGCAAAGATCATATCTCTTTAGTTCATACTTCAGACCCAGGACCTGACACATAGTGGACAGTCAATAAATATTTATGGAATGGGTAAAATAAATAGAAAATTTAAGTTCAAAAGCATATTGACATACTGTGAATAGAATGTGCTTAAAACTTAAGGCTATAACTGAGCATATGGAAATAAGTTTCTGATAGCCATTTGATCTAGTTCATGACTAGCCCTGGCTTTTGCTAGTTTTCTGACGTAACAGATTTTAGTACTATTGTTATTATCGAAGAATGTATTTGACAATAGGAAAACAATATTTTTTATCAGTTTGATATCAAATGTTTATTGATCACTTATTGTTGCCTAGTACTGTTCTAGAAGCTTGGGATGCAGCTTGCTTTCCTATGGGGGACATATAGTAAATAAGTACACAGAAAGCTTTCGCTCTTAAAAAATACTGTGAACTAAATAAAACAGAGAAATGGCATTGGTGGGTGGTTAGAGGAGTCCTATTTGAAAAGGCAGCCTGTGAGCTGAGACCTGGGTGAGAAGGAGTCAGCTGTTGGGGATCTGAGGGGAAAGCCTGGCAGTGCTGTGGGAGCTCTGAGGCAGGCACTGCCTGGCCCCTGTGAGAAGCAGGAGTGGCTGGTGGTCCTGGGCCCTAGCAAAGCGAAGAAGCAGAAACTTCTAGAGGTAGAGGTTTAAAGCTCTGACTCTCCCCTGACTGGCTGTTTATCACAAAAAGGGATTAGGAATGTTGCTAAATAAGATGATGAAGGTAAATATTAGTAATAATGTACATCATTGATAATTTAAACATAATTAATCTATCCTCCATAGAATTTATGTCAAAGAGAGACCAGCAGAGTGAATGTTCAACTAAGGGCTGTGTTTATGTGTTTAATAGTTTACTAATGGATTATGCTTTAAGACGATGTTGCTAATTATTTACAAACATTTATATTTACATTGATTTCTCAAAAGGTTAAAAAGCTGAAGAGGGAACTCTCACAAATGAAGCAAGAATTGCTCTATAAAGAACAAGGCTTTGAAACATTGCAACAGTGAGTATAAAAAAACTGAAATTGACTTTAGAATAATTCAAAGCCCCCAACTAATACAAAGAAAACAGAGGTACAGACTACATAAGAGATTTCTCAGAGAAAGGTAAAGTAAAAAGTTCCAAGTTCTAGACCAAAAAATAAAAAAGCCATCAGCCAACAAACAAAAAACCTGGGAAACTCTATACTCAGAAAATGTCTGAGTTTTTATTAATCATTGGCGATCCACAGAAACCAAAGTGAACAACAGCTCTGTGTCCTGGGCGCTCGCCAGCTGCTCTGAAGTTGAGGCTCGGAGCTGAGGGCATAGGCACCCAGGTGCCTCTCCACATTCTTCTCCAGGGCTGCACTGGGGCCACCTCCTCCCCAACCCGGCCTGGCCTGGAGGTGTCCCTCTGCCTCTGTCAGCCCCGGGTGTGACCTGGAATCAAACCTAGGACTATCGCAGGGAGTGAGCTGGGGTTGTCAGCAGAGGAGTTTAAGTGAGTTCCTCATTTCCAGGTGCCTTCTATGCTTTTCAGTTCTATGCAGAAGTCTGATGGGCCTCTTAGCCCCGTGCTCAGCCCCTGGAAGCCACCGCTCTCCCTTGCTGATGAGGCCCAGCCTAACCCCTGACAGGCTCACTGAGGCTTTCTGACTCCCATCACCCCCACCCACAGGGACTTTGATCCAAAGGAGGAAGCTGATGGTTTCATAGCCACATGACTATGGAGACGGTTGAAGGCTTTATTCCTTGAAAGGCGATCAGCAACTTTTGACTTTCCTCCACCGTGCGGGGCTCCATGCCATCAGTTGTGGTGCGGTATTTACAGGGATTTCCCTGATCAGTGTCGTGTTCTCCACATCTCCCTCAGTAGCAATCCAGGCAGGGAGGCATCAGCTCTTTTAAAGACTGTGTGTTCACTGGCCAGGCAGCCATAATCTGACTGTTCTGTACATGTAGATGATGAGTTGTATCTTGGGACACCCAGTCACTACTCTTGACCACCAGTCATGTGACTTTAGGTTCAGAAAATGGTTTTATTTTTTTTTTTTTCCTCCTCTCTTGTATCTTGCCATGATATTCTTTCCGATGATCTCATCCAAGTGGGTCTTAAACCTGACTACATATTAAAATAATCTGAAGAGCTCTTTAAAAAACCTTTCTGTTCTCCACTCCAGATATATTTTTTGAGATTCCTATCCCCAGGTGGTTCTTAGGTTCTAGCTAAGCTCTAAGAACTTCAGTTGTTTGCAGAGCTTCCCTAAAAACTGAGCAGACCTAGAATGGCACAGGTGGCTAATCAGTAATTGTATGTCTACATAAAAGAGGGCTTTGTGGCAGGTGTAGGGAGAGAGAACAAATTTTGAAGAGCAACACAAAATGTTTAGCCAGACGTTAAACATTTTTAAGGCACGTAAAATTATAACCTGTGTCACCACCCGCAATTAAAGGTTAGCCAAACTTGCTGTTTTTGTTATATTGATATAACAATGCCATATTGTTTCAAAGCAGTTTGCCTACAAGCAGTTTTTAGAGGAATCTAAGGCATGTTTAAGAATCTGTCAATAGCATTCCACAAGAAAACAATAGGCATTTGTTGTAGAAATTCAAGCATTCTCATGTAATGATTCTAATCCCTTGAACCAAGGATAGAAAGATATGATATCTAACATTAGACACCTCACATTGATCTTAATTAGGGATAAAATAAAGCTGTTTTCATTCAAATGTTAACCACCATATTACTAGAACATGGAATAATAATTGATTGAACCCAGAGATCATACTTTTCCAGAAACCACACTCCTGAGATAATATTATACTTGAGGTTATGACAGAAAATTTATTTCAGGAAAGGATTTAACTAGACTCCCACTGCAGACTTTTTCAAATTTTTACTTATTCACAGTAGAATGAAATATTTTTGTTGAATGTGGAATTACAACGTAACTTAAACTCAGGCTTTCATTTTACTTGGTACAGTAGTTGATACTGAATTATCAAATGTGGGTTTATTCTCTACATTAGTCATTTCAGTCTGTGATCCCAAGTTGGATTTCACCTAAGGGATGGTGTAGCTTATGTGGAGATGGATACTAGGAGGAAACATATTTGCACTTTGCCACCTGCAGTGTTCACTCAAAATTGAAAAAGGGGAAATGGTGGAACACCCGGAAAGCCGAAAGCATATACAGGTTCTAAGGAAGTTTGGCTCAGGGGGTAATTATTTTACAGGGAAGTCATGCAAATGGTAGGTGTCTTCTTTTTCAAAAGGTGCAGGGGGGAATTAATTATACGGTACACACAAACGAAAAAAAAAATGTTGTTTTAGTTTTAGTGAAAAATGTAAAATAGGACTATATTTCTCAAATTAAGACAAAAAGCACAGTTCTTTGTTTTAAAAATTGCCAAATAATGTTAATATTTTATTATATTGTCAGTTATGGTCAAAAGAGAAAAAAGGCAGATGAAAAGTGGAGGAGACAAAGGAGAAACATGGAGGTAAAGGGGGGAAGCAACATCTGAAGCACAGAGGTTCCAAGGAGGCAGAGCAGGACCAGGGGGCCTCCAGGGTGGATGCTGAGCTCAGACGGCTGCTTGCTGTCACATGTAACATTCAGTTGACCTATGGATGCCCAAGAAATTGCCATCTATTTTTAAAGCTCTCAAATTTAAATTAGCAGTCTTGAAATAGTCCTGCTGGGGAAGCCGGGATGGCTCAGTGGGTTAGGTGCTCAGCCCTGGGGACCGAGGATCGAATCCCGGCCCCGGCCTGTGTGGACCCATATGCTGAACTTGGGAGTGCCCCCAGTTCAGTTCTCACCGGGGTGAGACCCGGGCCCAGTTCCTACCCTGTGCAGCCCCGTGCCCACCTGTGGAGTGAAACTATGTGGAAAAACCAATGATGTGCAACTATGGAGACTGTTCTGGGCCCTCCCCCTTCTCTGTCTGTCTGTCTCTCTCTCTCTCTCCCTCTGTCTGTCTCTCTCTGTCAAAAACAATAAAAATAAATCTTAAAAAAAATAGTCCTGCTTTTATTTTTAAATATATATATTTTTTAAAGATTTATTTTTATTGTTTTTAACAGAGAGAGATACAGGAACAGAGAGAAGGGGGAGGGCCCAGAACAGTCTCCATAATTGCACATCATTGGTTTTTCCACATAGTTTCATTCCACAGGTGGGCGCAGGGCTGCACAGGGCAGAAACTGGGCCAGGGTCTCACCCCTGTGAAAACCGAACTGGGGATACTCCCCAGTTCAGCATCTGGGTCCACACGGGCCGGGGCCGGGATTCGATTCTCAGTTCCTGGGGCTGCAAAGTGAGCACTTAACCCACTGAGCCATCCTGGCTTCCCCTTATTTTTAAATATTAAATTTTGTTTCTGAAAACAGCTTACCTGCTCTTTTATTTTCAAATGTTAAGAGTTCATTTCTGAATTAAAGATTTGTTTTACTGTTAAATTCTGAAGGTTTTACACAAATAGAAATTACTTAGGATTTAGCAATTTACAATAACAATTTAAGACATCTAGCTGTCTTATCAAAACAAGCCTTTTGCCTCAACTACGTTTAATATTTAAGGAATCCAATGATTTCATTGATAAATCCCTTCCCAAATAAATGGAATTAACCAACACTCAAAGTACTTCCAGTGTTTTATTCAATCTTCTAAGTGTAAGAGTCATAAGCGCTCCAATCCTGAGTCTTTTGAGAAGAGTCACCCTACTAGCTAAACGTTAGACACTCTAAGGAGCTAAATTTGCATAAACTTTCTGGCCTCAGTTTTTTCATTTGGAGGAAGTGTTAGACTACTAGATCTTTAGGGTCCTTTCCCACCCTAGACATTGTGTCTGTGTGTTTAATTCATGATTTCATTAGTTGTACTTTATTATCAAATGACCTCATGATGAAATGTATTTTCTTAGGTTCTTTAAGATTTAATTGCTTGTTCAATAGCATAAAATATTTACCAAAATAGTACTTGGGGACATACATTATGTACACACTGCGCTTGTTTGAGTAAACTTTGGGAGAGAGAATAAGATGGCATTGGTTTTTGTTGTTGTTGTTGTTTGTTGTTTTTTGGTTCTTTGGGGATTATACCCTTCACATTGAAATAAATATAAATCATTAAATGTTTTAGATCAAATTATCTCAGCCAATTTTCTGTGATTTAATGGGTGGCTTATCTCCTTGGTTATGTCCAAAAAAGAGAGCTGTTGGCTGATGGGGCCATAACCATACATCGCCTGGTGAAGCCCAGTTGTGTTTGTAATGAGCCCTGGGCAGCAGAGCAGAGGTGGTGGGAAGAACCAGGAGAAGGATAGTGAAGAAACTGTTAAATCATTTTATTAAAAGAATTAGGTAATTTGGTTGGACCCTTTATTCACAAAGAATTAGGTTATGTGAAATCCTCTGACATAGTCTGGCCATGTGAACTGTAGGACGTTTGGTAGGCTGATCTGCAAGGGTAATAAATCAGCTCACTGATGAGCTCTTTGTTCAGTGTTAATTGACAAATGAACACATCTGCTCTTATACCTCATTCCTAGATTTGAACTCATTTAGGAAGGCAAGGAATTTTTTCCTGACTCATAACTATTATAAAAATAGAATAAATACTTCTCATACATTTGAAAAGAAATGAGAAACGAACCACATGATCCAAATATTGCAGGGTATTTACTAGTGCAAATAATAGTCATACTGTTCATTAAAGGCCTACCAAACTGTAGGCACTGTGCTAGGTTTTGCACAGACATTCTGGCATGTAAAATTAGGCAGCAGTGATGCATCCTGTAGTTCCTGTGGTTGTCTAGTGTGTTGGCATCTCTGTCCTTCTGCAAAATCATTTCCCCATGTCCTTAACCTTTCTCGGGGGAGATCAGATCAGCATGTGATGAAGTTTGAGTTCTGCCAGCTGTGGGATCACCCTAACAGACTGAAGACAAAAAGACTGAGCCTGAAAGTGATTAGGAAGGGACTGGGTATGAGCTGGGGGATGGGAGGAATCTTAGCTAGAAGTGATTAGAAGAGACAGGAGGAGAAACAATCAGCTTGAACGGATGACATCGGCATGTGAGAGTCAAGGAGTAAAACAATCAGCCAACTAAGATGATCCCCCAAACCAATACCCCCTGTCTGTTTAACTTGTTCTGTGTCATTCTTTGATTTTTCCCTCCCTTTTCTTTCTTTTTCTCTTTTAACAGAATTGATAAAAAAATGTCTGGAGGCCAGAGTGGCTATGAACTTAGTGAAGCCAAAGCCATTCTAACTGAACTGAAATCTATCAGAAAGGCTATTAGCTCAGGAGAAAAAGAAAAACAAGATCTGATGCAGGTACGTTATGGAACATGTTGTTAAGTCAAACTAGACACCCTCCTTGAGGCAGAAGTTCTCCATCAGAGTCTGGATGGCCCTTTATCATACCCACCCCATTCCAAGGGAATTTGGTGCCATAGGGTGTTATAGTCACTAGGGCTGCCTTAGAGGAAAACAGGTTGGTTCCAAGGTCCTGCCTGATATGCTTATTCAAAGGCAGGCTTTGGATGGCCTCTGAGACAGTGGATGGGGTATTCTGGAGCCCACTACAGAGGTTGACATCCGTGGGCACCCTGCAGCTCGCGGAAAACTTCATGTGTAACCCAGATAAGCAGGTTAAGCCAGTGATCCTCAGTCCAGGATATCAATGGGCATGTCACCTGTCATCTAAGCAGAGGATATGCCTCGAAGGGAGGGGTCTTATGTAAGGATCTTAGGGAAGTTTCTCCCACCCCAGCTGATTCTGGGATGCTAGTTAGGGGTGGCACAGGGCATGCAGACCCAGTGGGGGATGGGAGTGGTATCAATATAGTCACTGCGAATGGCAGTAGAGATCCTTGGTACACCTGTATAGTTCTCAACTTATGGGTCTTAGCTCCTTCCAATGACCCAGCCTCATGTGCAGAAAAAAACAAAGCAACCATTTAGTTTATCAGTATTCTGCATTCTGAATATCCCTATGTAGCAGATATAGCCATGTTTATCTCTTCCACCTCTTCCCCTCCCTCTTTTCCATAATTATCACAAGCACTGAGAATTCTTTGTATTTCAGATACTTAGAATTCTTTACCTAGCTAAATAAGGATTTCGTCTGTGTCTTTGGGGAAATATTAGAGCCAATAGTAATGTTTGCATTCTTAATAGAACCTCTGCACTTAAATACTGTATTTGACTACTTCACCTCAGTTTTCAAAATGCTAATTGAATTAGAGAAATATTCTCAAACCCATACTATTTTGCATTTGGAGAATTTTGAAATAATTTGCAAGAGGAGATCAAATAGAAAAGGCAACAGTAACAATAGCAAATACCTGTAAGTGCTGACTTTGTGCCAGGCAATCTTCTGCATGCCTTGCATAGAAATAATTTATTTAATTCTCACAACCCTAAAGGTAAGCACTGTGCTTATCCTCAATTTACAAAGAAATTATAGCACAGAAAAGTTTAGTAACTTAAAGTCACACAGCTGGTAAGTGGCAGGACTGGGATTCAAACTCAGGCAGTCTTACTCCAGGATATGTGTTTTTAACATAAACATAAAACACATAAGATTTTACTTGGGTATATTTTGGTTTTATTCCACAATGCTCCTGCTGATTAAATCATTAATTCCTGAAATGCACATAATAGTTTCTTTGAAAAATGTTAATGGAACTTGAACAAATTCATATGGGAATCTTATAATTTAGCAATTTGAGGTCATCTTTGATTCTTCCTGTAAACTTTGGATTTATGCATAGGCCAGATGAAATTAAAAGACTAGATTCCTTTTCAGTTACCAAAGTATATAAAATAATTAGTAGATACAGAAAACAGTAGAACAAGAGGGACATTAGCTCACTTCTGTGACTTTCAAACCTATTTGGCCATGACACACACAAATACATTTTACATCAAAACCCAGTAACACACAGATATCTTTACCTATATATACATACAAAGCAAGTTTCATACAAATATGCTTCCTCTTTAGAGTACTAGTAATGTACTCTGATTTTATTTTCCAGTCCCTTCTATTTCATTAAAAAACCTACTGGTCATGACCTGAATTAACTGAGGTCATTGTTGTCACAGGTAGGTTTGAAAAATACTAATCTTTTCACAAAATAGAAAAGACTTGCCTAAAGTCACTAAAAGATTTCTTTGTTCTTTTCTGTGACATATTATTCAATGTGATCATTTAAGTTTCATCCCTCTTGTATATTCAGTTTGTATAAATATCTCTTTGAAAGAAAATAAAGAAAATTGGGTTAAATATATATCTCAGATCTCTGATAGCTCTGATTCCTTATGAGAATTTGAAATAATCAGTATTAAGTCCCGATAAAGTTGACAATATATTTCTTACCATTTTTATTAGTGTTTTATAAGTTTGTTTTATTTTGGGTAGCAGTTTAGATAAAATTTTTCATACTTTATTTGCTCACATCTTCCTTCTAAAGTAATCTCATATATTAAACCTGGCGCTAACAGAAGGCACTTTCAGTTTTGATTATTCACTTTACCAAACCAAACATGTCACTGTAGGCAGTGCCATGCAGCCAATGTACAAACGGGCCCTGATTCACTGTGAGTACTATGACTTCTGGGCCTCGGTCTCCTCATCTCTGACATTAATGTGAACTAGATAATCTCTCAGGTCCTGTCCAGATGTACAATCCATAATGGTAGGAGCTTCTAGGTAAGAAGTTGTCCTGCTATATCTAAAATGATATTGCATTGTAGGTATTCCTTGTTTTCATAATTTCTACTGCATAAAGTGAGTAGTTCTTACTAAAATAGAGACTTCTTTTTAATAAAATTGTAGAAATAAGAGACATGTAGTGAATATAAAGATACCATTATTCACAGGGTGCGTAATGCCCAGGCTGTCTTGGGCAAGTTAAGGTAACCTCTTTAATATACTCTCGCATACTTCCCAAGTCACATGTATGTATGAACAAAATTATATTCTACTCTTATTCTTTCAGTATTTTGAAGTTTTAAGCATCTACTAAAATGAAGTCACTGTTTCTTCCCTTGAGATTAGCTCTTTCAATTTAATTTTACCTGGTATGGAAGTTTTGCCCTCTTAGAAGTTAAGCTTTATAAGTTACTTTGTATTTCCTGAACAGAGTCTTGCGAAGCTACAGGAAAGGTTTCACTTGGATCAGAACATTGGCAGATCTGAGCCAGACTTGAGGTCCAGTCCTGTGAACTCTCAGTTCTCTCTCTCCAGACAGACCCTTGATGCTGGGTCACAAACAAGCATTTCCGGAGATGTAAGTTACCCATCTGGACGGTCTGGCTCCCATTCTGTCCTTGAGGGGCCTTAATTGCAATATGATGTGTGTTCTGTTTGGCATGCCATTCACAGGTTTTAAGTTCCCAGTTATTCTTATATGCTGTTACCCTTCTTTGAATTACTATGAAAGTAAAACAGGTACAGATCAACAGTAGGGCCCACCTATTTGAAAAATTAAATTTTAAAGTTTCTCAGTTTATATTTTATGCAGGTGAAAGCTAAATGATGGAAATTTTGGCTCATAAAGACAGAGAAATTTGTTCTAGTTCATAAATTTTATCGACCTGTATACCCTTCATAAACTCTTAGATACCAGAAACACTTACTTGATATTCTTTATCTTGAATTTAATGTGTGGAGAAAACGATGTTAAAGTCTTTGAAAGACAGGCAAGCTTTGAATTAAAAAGAAATGTTTTGCCCCTACTGAAACTATAATAAAGTAAGTGCCATTTTAAACTGGTGTTCTCAATTTCAGTACCATCTTCTTTAGCTTTTCAATTACTTGTACTTCCCAGAAACAAAAGCAGTTTACCTTCGTTCATTAGCAGAGTTAATTGACTTTTTCTCTTTTGTTTTTTACTAGATTGGAGTGAGAAGTAGATCAAATTTAGCTGAAAAGGTCAGGCTGAGCCTACAGTATGAAGAAGCCAAAAGAAGGTAACAATGGGGTGGCTGTTTGGTTCAATGGTCAGTGGGCTCCGACAGGATCGTCTTTTCCAGAATGAATCTTTGTTCCTGTAGTGACATCTGCTGGGCACTCCCAGCACACGTTCTTACCGCGGTTACCCTCCAGCTTTTCCAACGGAAGGGTTGCAGGGCCCCCTGTCTGCTGCGGTCTGTTCTTTTCCCTGCCCCCAAAGCTGAGGCATGAGATGTAATAAGAAGTGTGAGGATGTAATTGTTTTTCCCTTTTGGAAGAAAGAAGTTTTGAGCTTGTACAATACTTACAATTAAAAGTATGGAGATAGAAACATGATATGGTGGCCCAGGAGTAGGACTTGCTAGCAGTTGATGAGTTCTACGATAAATAGCTTCAAGCATGCTCCTTTGCTTTGAAAGGAAGACCTCCTGCCAATGCCCTTGACGATACTGTCTTTTACCTCATAAACTCCTAGTAAACCTACTACTGTCTTTTCTTACCTTGTGACTCTGTGTAAGGCATAAGAGACTTTACCATTCTTGTCTAATAGGCAGACTCAACTCGTTTTCATAATATAAGACACCTTGCTTATTTTGAGGGGGAGACTCATACTGATACATTTAATATCTTTTTCCCTTTAAGAGTTTAAAAATGCTATTGCTGTATCATTTAGGAAGACACTAGGGAAAATCTGTATTACCCTGCAAGGGACAGAGAAATTTACCATGTTTCTCCTCATAAGCTTGAAAAGCTTAGCTAAGAACCTACTAGAGTGTCAGAGTTTCCTACCATAAGGAAGACCATCAGATAGCTACTGGAGTATATCCATTGTTACTAGTGTTGATGATATTAATAATTTATAAGTAATTGGCCAAAGTTCTTAGATATTATCTGGCTTTAATAAAGTAATTATTTGATCTGCCTAAATACACTATTTACCTCCATGTATCCTGTTATTAATATTACCTGGTTCTTTGATTTCCTGAAAGAACTCTAAGCTTTGTTCCACAAATTATTAACCATGTGAATTTGAGCAAGTTGCTTGCTCTCTCTGAACAACATTTTACTTGGCTAATTTTAATGCCTATAAACTTTCCCAGGTAGATTATAAATCTCTTGGGGTAAGGAAAAGTTTTGTGTACTTTATTGTCTGCTTCTCAGTGCCCGGGGTAGTGCCTTGCCCTCCCTGAAGACTGAGGATTGCTTGGTGGTTTTGTGACCTGGTATGGAAGGAAGCCTATGGTGGCTGCTGCGTGCAGCCTTTAGCAGTCAGAACTCCTGGGTTCTGCTGTAACCAAAGCCTAGGATCTGTGCCTGGTTTTCTGAAAGAGACTGGCCGTAACTCATCTGGCAGAGTCAGGCCTCACGCTCTGCATTCTTTGGGGCTTCACTTAGCTTCCCTTGGATCAGTCGGAGCTTTTGCGTTACTCTGGCTACCAGTTCATTCCATCTGGAGCTTGCACAGCGCTTCTCGTTCCAGGTGTTCCCCAAAATCTTCCTGTGTTCCTCAGATTTGGTGCACCTTTCCAAATGAAATTCAAGACCTACCTAATGCCTCATCTCTCAAATCAGAAGTGCCTTTCTTTCTTTCATTACATTGTTGCTGCTAGTTCAACGGTTAACACGATCACATCCAAGCTTCAGACACTGGTTCTTTCTCATTTGGTTGCATTGCTGTTCTATTGTAATTCAGGGTTTTATTTTAAAGTCAGTAGTAAGCAATGCTGATGAGGAGGTAAATCTCAGGGGTTTATACATATGTTGAAAATGCTTTTTCTTCCTCAATTCTGAATAAGAGGCGGGTTTCGTTTCTCTGAAACCTGTTTTCTCCTCCAGCCTTTGTTGTATGTGCTTAATGAAGCTAATAATATCATGCTTACTTAGCATTTTGATGATTAATTTTCCAGTACATTGAGACAGTTGTGTATGGTTTTGTGGTTAAAGCTAAAGAATAGCTGATGTTACATCTATCATAAATGCAGATGGTGGGTGAAAATCAGAGCTACATTATACATGCAATTCCAGTTTAAGATGGCAATTTTATTTTTAACTACAGCAAGAAACTTACGGCACAAGAATGTGGAAGTACTTCCCACTTTGCCCTGATAACTGTTTGATCTTCACCTTTTTTCTTCCCTTCTACAACTTCTTCCATCGAAAAGGGAAAACAAAATTTCCCCTTTCTATCTGATTTTTATATTCTGGTCTGTGCTGTAACAGTACCCAAAGTCATCATCCAACTTTTTTAATAGGAATATGGCATTCTTGTGTCAACATCAATTGTGTTAATAGTTTATCTTGATCTTGTGCTTATGGTCAAAATAGCCATGTGCCATTTACCTTGTGAACAATCCGGATTGTCCTCACAGTGCCACAGAGCGAGTCATTTGATTTAGGTGGTTGAATCAGGAGCTAACTTGTCCATTGAGCATGAAGCTGTAGGATCAGGCAAAATTAGGAAACTCATGAAGTTCCATGTTGCTGCTTTTTCCTCCTCCTCTACTCCTGTCCCCTCACTGCAGCGCCTGTTGTCACTCTAGAGGCACCTGTGCTGCTCGGGGTCCATCAGGTGCTGTCTGCTCCTTTGCAGCCAAATGACTGTCTAGAGAGGAAAACCAGGTCGAATGCGCTGATGTCTGCAGGGCCCACTCAGTGAATGATGTCGGCCCCAGTCAGCACCCTGATGGGAAGAGACTTCGCGGTGCACAGCTTAAGGAGAACGCGGGTGGAGGAAGCCAAGCCTTGCCCCCCCTTTTCTTTGCCATAGTGGAGCCTTGATAGAATGACCGGTTTAGTACCAGATGGCCAATCTCCGGCTCTCTCCTCCCTCTGCATTCCCTGACTTCCTTCCCCTCTGTGCTGCCCAACCCGCCTGGGGACTGCCATTTTACTAGGGGACAGTGTCTTTCCCTACAGGAACAGAATCTATAGTAATGGCATTTCAGGCATCATTTACTTCATTTTTTTTTTTTTAAGATTTATTTATTGTTTTTGACAGAGAGAGAGAGAAAGAGAGATACAGAGTCAGAGACAGAGAGAAGGGGGAGGGCCCAGAACAGTCTCCATAGTTGCACATCATCGGTTTTTCCACATAGTTTCATTCCACAGGTGGGAGTAGGGCTGCACAGGGCAGGAACCCGGGCTGGGGTCTCACCCTGGTGAGAAATGAACTAGGGGGAACTCCCCGTTTCAGCATATGGGTCCGCATGGGCCGGGGCTGGGATTGGATCCTCGGTCCTTGGGGCTGCAAAGTGAGCGCCTAACCCACTGAGCCATCCCGGCTTCCCCTACTTTATTTTTTTTAGTGGAAACCCTCTAGGTATCCCCGCTGTCACCCACACAGGCAGTCACACATCCGGGCTGACCTGCGCAGGGGCCCAGAGCTCTCTGCTTCTAAAGCTTTTGTGTGGTTTAACCTTCACCCTTTTTCAGATGTGCTTTCTAATATTTGAAAGGTGGGAAAATGAAGAGTTAACAAGTAGGAACCATGTCAGGCCCAGAGACTGGGGTGCGCAGGCTGCTGCTCTTACTGGTTTCAGGTGATCACCCCTCTCTGGTAAGGGGCACTGAGGAAATTCAGCATGTAAGCTCTAGACTTAGCGTGGTTTGTGTTTTCCTCCCTTGGGAGTTCTAAATATGCACACACCTCTTTTATTGCTTTATTTTAGTATGGCCAACTTAAAAATTGAATTGTCGAAATTGGACAGTGAGGCCTGGCCTGGGGCCCTGGATATTGAGAAGGAGAAGCTGATGCTGATTCATGAAAAAGAAGAACTTTTGAAAGAGCTTCAGTTTGTCACTCCGCAAAAGCGCACTCGAGATGAGCTGGAGCGTCTGGAAGCCGAGCGGCAGCAGCTGGAGGAGGAGCTGCTGTCAGTCAGGGGCACCCCCAGCCACGCTCTGGCCGAGAGGTTGGTCTCCCCACTAGCCCCGCCCACAGGACCGTGCAGGTGTAACCTGTGGGCGTGTCTTCACTGTGCCTGGATGCCATTTCCCTGGTCTGTGGAAACCTTAGTTGCATGTGTCTTTAGTGGACTAAGAACCAGCACAAAGGGCTTTCTGTAGACTGATAAGGCACACCCTCCTCCTGCCCCTCGGTGTCAGCTCGTCTGTGTTTGTTAGGAATGTGAAAATGCCTGTGACAGATGCTGAATAACTAAGGAATGTTGACATAAAACCAGGAATGCAGTACATCATTGACAGACTGATAACAATAGCTATAAACTGTTGCACTCTTGTAAGAAAGATGATCTGGACTGTTACAGCAACTGAAGCTTCCTATTCTGGCTTTTATTACTCACAAGAATGCAAAAATGTATTGCTTTTCATTTCACAAGGAAAGAACAGCTTGCTTCCTTTAGCATCTTAACAGGTCACAAAATGTTCACTTAGATTTTGTTTTGTCTTTTGAAACCCTTTTCTAAAGTAGGTGAAATGTAAAGGAAAACACTTTCAGCAATTTTCTGATCTCTGTGAGAACCTGTAAATCGATCATGTAATCTACAGTACCCAGTTCTGTAATCAGATCAGCTGGAATATTAAACAGGGGACCCTCTGTGTGTCAGTTTGACAGGCACACATCTGCACAGGAGTCCTATGTCCAGGCCTTGATGATACAGTTGACACCTGTTTCAGGCCTAGACCATGTAGCTTTTAGAACCACTGGCATCCTTAGGCCAGCAAGTGAGGAGCAGTCCCTGGCCCAGAATGATAGGAAAGAAGTTCATGTTCATATAATTCCAAGTGACCCAGAAGTAAGTTCATAATGCCCAACCATAATCCAATGGCCCATGTATAAAACATCACTCATACGTTGTGTGTTATATAGCACGTAATAAATGTTATATAATCACACATTTCTGAAGTACTGAATCCATCTCAGCTGCTCTACACTGTAGTACGTGAATCTGGGAAGGACCTACAAATAGCCCTTGGATGTGTTCTGGGAGCGAGAGAGAAAACAGGCATTTGCTTGTTTGCTTTAATCAGCTTTTACAGGTATAATGTCTTGTCTTTTTTACTAGGGCTAGAGCTTCAGAAATGACTTAACGAAGTTAACATAGAGTGTATTCCTAAGTGCCGTGACATTGGCTCTTAAACTTTTGTTTGCACACATTGAATAACTATCAAAAACTCACATGAATTTTCAGCCACTATGTGTGATCCTAGATCCCAAGTGTGATGTGTGCCTGCCAGCATCGTCCTGCCATGTAGCCAACTCTCTGCCAGTGGGGCCTGAGCGCGCCACCTAGTGGTGGTAAATCTCATCGGAGCGAGATCACCTCATTGTGAGGGGTCATAGCAAAGAGAAATTGCTCTCAAATGAAAACAAGTTCTGCAGCATAGGACTCTGTACACATCTTTAATATTCTTTTCATAGTTATTGAGATTGCTTAAAGTCTGTGCATTTCTATAGCTGATAAGATCTTAACATTGCTCCCTACTTTCACACAAATCTTAAGAGGTTTTGTCATATCTTACCAAGATGTCTTAATTATTTTTTTATTATAGCTATGCCCCACATAACGACATTTTGGTCAACAATGGACCACATATACAACGGTTGTCGCATAAATTTATAATGGAGCTGAAAAATTCCTGCCACGTAGTGATGTTGTAGCCATTGTAAGATTGTAGTACACTGCATTCCTCACGTATGTGTGCTGATGCTGGTGTAAACAGACCTACTGCACTGCCAGTCGTATAAGGAAGTATAGCACATACAATTATATACAGTACATAATACTTGATAATGATAATCAGTGACTGTGTTACTGGTTTATGTATTTACCATACTATCCTTTATCACTATTTTAAGAGTACTTCTTTTAAAGTTTCTATTTTATAGCATGCGTTTTTAGCACTTAAAAAACAGTTTGTCATGCTGTGCTATCAGTAACCTCATACATCCGTGTTTACTGTGTCTCGATTGCATCAGTTTCTCTTGTTCTTGATTTAATCTCGGGCTGTTTGGTACAGTGACATGCTGTACAGGCTTGAAGCCCAGGAGCAGTAGGCTGTACCATGTAGCAGGTGTGTAGTAGGCTGTACCATCCAGGTTTGTATAAGGGCACTTGGTGATGTTTGCACAAAAATGAAGTTGCCTAACAGCACATTTCTTAGAACTCATTTCTATCATGAAGTGGCTCATGATTGTATATGAATGTTTTTACCACTGGTTCTGAGAAAAATTTTAAAGCAAGTGGGTGGGGGGGGGGGGGTTATGTGTGTCATCATATTTTTTAATGAAAAAGGAACTTACTGTTTCTACGGGTGACATTAAATTTTCCCCAGGTGGTCTGGATGGTCTGGATGGTCTGAGTCAGGAAAGATGGGGCAGTTGCTGCTCCCCCTCAGGGCACCTAGGACAGGTAGGAGGGTGTGAAGGCCCACGCTTGTCCTGCAGAGGGCAGCTGAATGGGTGTGGAGAGCAGCATGACCATGGGAGGGGACTTTTAGGGACCAGGTTGAAAAGATCCTTTCCCACCCAAGAGGACTAGGACTGAGATTGGAGAAGAAGCGCTTCGAGAGATGTGTATGCACCCTCCTGAAGGGGCTGGTCTCTGAGCAGTTCCTTCTAATTCCTGGTCCAGAGGAAGTTGGGGTTGCGTCCTACAAAGCATGCATGGAATCAGGAAGACTTCCAGCTCCCACTAGGGAGGTGGTTGCTCAGAGGCAGCAGGCAGGGATCTTGACTAGGACAGCACCGGCCCCCCACTAGCAGGGTTCCTGTGACCTCAGCATCTTCATCAGGTTTCTCCCAGTGAAGTTGTCTACCCAGCAAAAAGGAGAGCTGGGGCGGGGGCCGGGCTCTTCAGGCAGCCTGGGCAGGAGAGGCAGGAGGAGCCCGCGCCTGCCTTCTGGAAGTTTGGGCTCTGGCTGGGGAACATGCGAGCAAGGACACACAAGCACACCTCAGTAGTCCAGTCACCAGGTAAGGGCTGGAAGGGGCCAAGAGGACCCATCGCTTGTGACAGGACAGGAAAAGCTTTGGATTTCGAATTTTGGCATGAAACACGAGTGTTATACTGAAGCCTCCTTAACACACCAGAAAAGCCTGCATTTGTTTGTGCAATAAATACTTCATTTTAAAGCTTACTTCCAAAGTGCTTTTCCTGTTTCAGAAAACATGAATTTTGGTAGTGTTTTGGGCATTCTCCAGACCTTTATGTACCTTCTAATTCATTTAATCTATTTTGTATTAGTATTTTTCCTTGTTGGGTTTTTATTTACATTTGAGATTTTAAAAATAAGGACTATTCTCCTTTTCAAAATACACCTTGGAAAGCTACGAATTAAGAATTTATCACCCTCTGAAGTACTAAACAAAATGACAAGAATTACTGATTTTATTTTAAGATAATGAAATTGAGTTGGTGACACAAAAAAGGATAAATGCCTATAATTTAAAAATGGGCATGTTTTCTTACTGCATAAAACATACATAACATTTCAAACAAGTTGAAAATCAGGGAAATTTTCTTTTTCTCTAAAGAAGAGTAGCTAATTTTTATATCACCACCTTGCAGGCCATGGCAGGGTTTCGAACAAGGAAGGTTTGTGTTGATGCAGAGAGCTTGCACATCCACACTCTCCATTGGATTGCTTTAACAACCTTAGCACACAGACACCGTAGGATTAGGACCACCATTTTACAGATGAGAACGCTGAGGATTATGTGATTTTCCTAGGGATGCAGGCCTAGCACAGCCAGAAGCCCTGGTGGTTTTCTGGGTCACATCCTGGTGCTCGTTGACTATGCTGAATGGGATCGTTCCACCATCCATGTCTAAAGACCTAGTGGTGACCCAGACAACCCGCACGCAGCCGCCTACTTGCACGAACCCCAGGGCGCCTAATGTATTCTCAGATAACTCATCCCAGTACCCGATTCTATACTATGCCACTTTTTGGAAAGCCTCAAACACTAGTGTAGTTGAATTCAAGTGGATAAAATTTCATGATAATCTGGTGCACGTGATGGGATGTGCTGTAAATAGCAAAGAAAATTATTTTTGTTTTCTCGAAACAGTTTGGAATAATTTGTTTCTTAATTGCTAAAATTTCATCAAATTTAAGGATGGAATTTGTATCACTAGATACTATTTTAGAGCATCTCCTCCCAAATCCTTTACCTAGGATGAAGTTTTATAATTCTCTCTTATTACTGTTACATGTGTTAATAATGTCAGCCTAGTCACAGGCCTGTAGGATTCTGTAATCTTTGTTAGTTTCTTGTTGTTTTTCTCACTCTCTTTCCTTAAGTCATAAGAACGTGAGGTTTTTATACCCGTTTAAGAAAATTTTAGGATGCCAAATATAAAAAATTCCCAGTTACGTTGAGATGTGCTGTAGACCCCCTTCCCTTAGGCTTGGCTATGGTCGCTTCTTCCTGCTTTGCTTCTCGCTGGCGGTTCTGTTTTCTCTCTGTTCAATTCATACGGATTTCCCCCTTGTGCTATGTGATTTTGTATAGTGAGAATCTTGCTTTTCTTTTCCTGAAGTTTTCATGGTTTACTGTAATCATTTGAATATATAAATTTATCTCTGTGTTTGTTTTTTTCTAGATTGAAATTGGAAGAGCGAAGAAAAGAGCTGCTACAGAAACTTGAAGAAACTACTAAGTTAACTACTTATCTGCATTCACAACTTAAAAGGTAAATGTATTTGGTTCTTGAAGGGAAACATTTTTCTTGACTATATTCAGGTGTGTTTTTGTTCATCTTTGATTACTTTTCTCTTTATGTTCAACTATTAAAAAATAAAATAATTATGCCAGTAAATTAAAACTTAGATGACCAAATTTTAAGTTGAATAATTTTGCTTTTTCATGTTTGGAATACATTTGAAATATGTTATGGGAAGAAGATATAGAATAGCTTCAGTACATACTTAGGAAAATGACACATTTTCTTCACATCATCACTCTTTTTAAAAAGCGAGGGTCGGGGAAGCCGGGATGGCTCAGCAGGCCAAGCACTCATCTTGTAGCCCCAGGGACTGAGGATCAAGTCCTGATCCTGGCCTGTGTGGACCCATATGCTGAACTGAGGTATTCTTCCCATGTGGGAGGCCCCCAGTTCAGTTCTCACCCCCCGTTCAGCCCCTGGCTTGAGGGAGCGTGCCTCCCACATTGGAGGCCCCCAGCCCAATTCCTGCCCTGTGTGGAACGAAACCATGTTAAAAACTGATGACATACAACTATGGACGCTGCTCTGGACCCTTTCTTCCTCTCTGTCTCTTCCTGTCTGTCAAAAACAATTTAAAAAATTATTTTTAAAGAAGGGAGGGTGAAGGAGATTTAGCCACATATCCCCTATTTAAATACTTGCACAGAGAAAGAGAACAGCAGCTTGCCTTACTCTCCCTCTCCAAATAATCAGCTTTATTTGTTAAGGAAAGTAACTGCAGTAACACTTAGTACTGTTACCCTCTCCTGTATTTTTAAATTGCATAGTTGCTTCTGGATATCAATGCAGATAGATTTACCAATATGTATTTGACCCCCTTCCCCTTTTTTTGTAACTTCTGCAAAAGGGAGGTGCTTTTTTAATAAGAGTAGGATTGCGGCTTAAAGAGTATTTAACGAGACGGGATGAAAATGTCCATGAAGCAAACCTGGAGATCTGCTTATAGTAGCAGGCGTTGATTGTGTTCTCAGTGGGCCTCATGGGCGCCTTTCTTCGGGGGTCTGAAGGAGCCAGCAGGAGTTGTGCTCGGGTGTTGTTTCATACTGGTTTTCACAACGTGTGCTTTTCTTCTCTCAGCCTGTCCGCCAGCACCCTGTCCATGTCGTCTGGGAGCAGCCTGGGTTCCCTGGCCTCCAGTCGGGGGTCTCTGAACACCTCCAGCAGAGGGTCACTCAATTCCCTCAGTTCCGGCGAGCTCTATTACACCGGCCAGGGTGACCAGATAGACACGGATTATCAGTATAAACTGGACTTCCTTCTGCAAGAAAAGGGTGGTTACATTCCTTCCGGACCGATCACCACCATCCATGAGAACGAAGTGGTCAAGTCCCCCAGCCAGCCAGGCCAGAGTGGTCCCTCTGGGGCCGCAGCCACAGCAACAGGCCACACTCCCCCACTGACCGAGGCCCCCAAGTCTGTGACGTCTCTGTCCTCAAGGTCCTCCCTTTCCTCCTTGTCCCCTCCTGGGTCTCCCTTGGTTTTAGAAGGCATGTTTCCCATGTCCTCTCACGATGTCCCGCTCCATCAGTTCACTGCTGACTTTGAAGACTGTGAATTGAGTAGCCATTTTGCAGATATAGGTCTTGGTGAAAATCAGGTATTGCTGGATCCTGATTCAGGAGGCGCATCCCGGTCACTTTTAGAGACTAAAGACCTCCCTGAGTGTGCTAGGGAGCCATTCTATGAAGGAACTGCGGGTAAGTGGGGGCCTTTGCTTTCATGTCTTCCCTCTTAGTTATTTAAAGGGAATGTTTGGGGGGCTTCTCTTTTCATATAAACAAATGGCTCTAGTCCCCGTTCTCTTTCTGCTGCTCTTTTTTCATTTTGGCTTCCTTTGAGGAGTTTTTAACTGATAAACCTAATATTTTTTCTTTATTAAGTAAAAGTTTTATTCCCTATGTAATAACTCAATCGTTAAGTATCTGCTGTGTTGTCTAGACACGCTGTTAATGGCAGCTGCCTGAGAACATGCTTTGTGAACACACTTACCGGTACACTTCTAAACAGACTCCAGCTCTGAAAGAGGCCAAGGCGGGGGCTTTCTTTTAAAGTTGGCCTAAAACAGAATAAAACCAAAGCAGTTAGCATACTGGCTAATTAGTGCCAGAGTTCAGTGTTTAGGTTGCTCAGGGAATTCTATATAAATACAGTTTTTGTTTCATGGCCTCTCCCTTTCTGCCTGAAGTTGATTTGGAGAAAACCTGTTCCAGGGCCTAGTATTACCCTGCCATCTTCTGGCCACATGGCTAGTTGCAGCCCAAGAAAGAGCAGCTACCGGAGTTCTTACTCCTGCATTTGTACTCAAACAGACAGAAACAGGGATCATTCTGCAATTGTGTTTCTTTGCGAAGCAGAAGCCGTTAATATATTAGATGTGGTTGTAAAGAGGACAGCATGGTCTCCTTGTTGGCAAATGATCACAGTTGTGGCCCAAGGAAGGTGGTCCGGATGAAAGAGGAAATAACAGCTCCAGCGCGGGCCCCCAGGAGCCCTGTTCAGCGCTGCACGTGTTACCACAACACAGAAGAGGACGGGTCCCTTCAGAAGCATTTTCTTGCTATTTCAAGAAGCATATTTATTTTGGATTTATGGTCCTAGGAATTACTCTATTGGTCACTTCAGCTGTGTAAAGAGACAGAAGAATCTATCTGGTCTGTGTGAGTTCAAATACTGAAGACCAGGACTGCCTGCCAGTGGCGTGGGGCAGGGGCGGGGCACGGGAGACGGTAAGGCTTGTGTGCTGCTGCCCGTCCGGTGCCAACGATGCAAGCAGCGTGCTACTGAAATCATCAACCGCAGAGAAAATAAGCACAACAGGGGCGCTTGCACAGTGGCTCCAAGAGAGTGAAGCCGAAGCCCCCATGGGGCCTCGGTCTGCCACCAGAAAGAGGGACATGTGTGTCTGGGGTGGCCCACCCCGGCCAGCCAGGCCCACACTCACGTTTTGGTTACACTGCTGACTGGCCGTGTTTGGAGAACACACTACTCATTCTCTCCAGCTTGCTGTCCCTCGTCCACAAAACGGGAACAATAGAGTATCTGCCTCCTCGAATCCTTGAAGGATTAAGGCCATAATCCATCTAAAGCATCTAACAGTAGCCAGCGCCTGACACTCACTTCATGGTAATGATTATTACGTATGATAAATAATACACACTCTGCTAAACATAGTTCCTACCACAAACCATTGACATTTATGAAAGGAGGAAAGAACAGGAGAGAGAAGAAAGTCAAGTAGACTTTGTGCCATTCTTTTGTGCTTTGGATTTGAAGGGTCTTATGTTTCTTGAACATTTCAAAGCTGCGTTTGCTCTTCATGTGTTTGGGCTGTTCTCTACTGTCTACTTCTCAGCAATCAACTTGGAGGGGCTGTTCACTGAAGCCAAATGCTGGAGAGAGGGCAGAGATCAGCAAGAACATCACCCAAGGTCTGTCCTCCCCTGCGGTTCCTGAGGCCCTGAAGTTCTTGTCCTGCTTTGCTCCTGACTCATGGGTCTGCTGCTATACCTACAGACTGGTGGCTCTGAAGCCTCCATGAACCCTATAATTAATTACATACCTACATATAGATACATAGATAGATATGAATTCCCCCAAACAAATAATAGCTATATGTTTTCAGTTAAAACGTTACCCGAAAGGAAAATAGATCAGAGAGCTTGGTTTGCAAATAATATTCAGTTTCACGTATGAAAACTAAAAGCGTAATCTAACTGTAAAGACTACACTTTGGGTCAAGTCCCCCATGCTTGGTCTGCTCAGGGGATATCTGACCTTGCCATGGGGGCTGGTGGCTAATGGCAGTGACACTGTTCATTTCCCTCAGTGCTGTAGAGTCTTAATGCAGGTAAAGTTGAGTTTCTTTTACGGACATTTTGCTCTCCGGCACCAATTCCTGCTGGATGACAGAAACCAAGTTGGAATAACTACGAAGTCCTTCTACAGTCTGTCTCTGTCATTGTCAAAGTCAATTTCAGGCTGCTGTGGTTATCCCTGGGGTAATCAATAAATCATGTCATCACCTTCACCCCTCACAAAGGGGGGTGGGCGGAGAGAAGGCACTTCATCATCAAGGAAAAAGCATTCCCACTGCCAGCAATCAATCCTGTAATCTGAAGCCTTAAAACTTAAACATCTTAACAAGATGTAAAGTCACGACTCAGAAGGGGGTGAAATGCATACCAATACTGATCCCTGCTCGCAGGCTGGAGGATGAAAGAACTCCACAGGCCTGCAGCTTATTACACAGGAGCATAGCTTTAAATAAATGCTCCTTGCTCACAGCAGGATACTGCTGTATGAATATGAGTTAGAGATAAAAGTTAAGTGGTAGTTGGTGCTAAAGATTCAGTAGCACAATTTTTTTTAATGGTATTAGCTGGTGAGGAATTCTCTAAGTTAAAGACTCTTTTTTTCTGTAACTTCAATTAGAGTACTGGTACAGGAGATATAGACTATGGCAGGTGAGAGAAGGTGCAAGCAAAGGAGGTGGGGTCCTTTCTTGCCCCAAGAGCAGTTAGATACTCTATTATTGAAATATCTCTAATACTTGAGGGAGGCATAGTTTCTTACCCCTGTGTGTACGAGTATATAACTGCAATGAATACCTAAAAGAGAGGCAAGGGACCCATGAGAATGTGTGTAGTTCATTCCTTTCCTTAAAAGTATTTCAGGGGAAGCCGGGATGGCTCACTTTGCAGCACCAGGGACCGAGGATCAAATCCCAGCCCCGGCCCGTGCAGACCCATGTGCTGAACTGGGGAGTTCCCCCAGTTCAGTTCTCTCTCTGTCTCTGTATCTCTCTCCCCTCTCTCTCTGTCAAAAACAATTAAAATAAATTAATTAATTTAATTAAATTAGAATAAAATAAAATAAAGTATTTCAGGACAAAGAAAAACCATATTCTTCCTCAAATAATGACTAAAATACCTGGTTCCCAAGAATCTTATGAATTATCCACATCTGTTGATTTGAGTAGTAACATCCTTGCTTCTCAGGAGGGAATTTTATTTTGGACTTCTCATAACCATACTGTGTATGTATTTTATATTTAACTTTTCCTATTATAATATGAAATCCTAATTAGTGTTGTCATTCTTCCCTCCTTAGATGTGGAAAAATCATTACCCAAAAGAAGAGTAATTCATTTGCTTGGGGAGAAAACTGCTTGTGTGTCAGCTGCTGTATCTGATGAATCTGTGGCTGGAGACAGTGGGGTCTACGAAGCCTTTGTGAAACAGTAAGGGTTCCTTTCTGCAGGAGTGCTTTTCACTTACACCATTTTCCCATAGCCATGCTCATGGGTTATGCACTGGGAATGTACTGCTGCCATTCGTTTACTCTGCAATGGGAAGGGCTGTAGGCATTGAAGAAATGGTGTGCCTGAAAATGTCAGTGTGCCAAACCATGCCATCAGCCAGGGACATGATAGACAGGTGGGTGCACGCAGACACCTCACCCTCTCTGAGACTTAAAACTTGACTTCACTTGTCTATTTTGGAAAGCCTGGAATGTGTCCAAGTGTGTGGCATACTCCAGGGGGCTCCAGGAAAGCCAGGCATCAGAAAACATTTCCCCCGAGTTCCCCGAGGCAGACTCCTCCTGACCGGTGAGGAGAGATCTCCGAGTGAGTTTTCACTGGGGTTGCTCCCTCTGGGGTGCTGCTCTGGGAGTGCTGTGAATTCAGGTTGAATCATTCAGTTGCAAACAGTAACCAGAACCATCGGTATCCCCGTTGATAAACTGTTCTATGCTCACTGTTTCCCACCCCCCAGGCCTAGTGAAGTCGAAGATGTTACATACAGTGAAGAAGAGGCCGCCGTTGTGGAGACTGCCCAGGTGCAGATCGGACTCAGGTAACGGAAAAGTGCGCAGAGGAGAGGCGGTTCTAGAATTCCGCACAGGGAGGAGTGGCCTGTGCTCGTTCCTCATTTCATCAGCTTCTCTTTTGACAGATATGATGCAAAAAGGTCAAGTTTCCTGGTGATTATAGCACAACTCCGAAATCTCCATGCCTTCCTGATACCTCATACTGCAAAAGTGTAAGTAAAACCAGTGAAGAAAATATCAAAGCATTTGCAGTTGCTCACATTGATAATTTTACATTGAAATCAAGCAGCCATCCAGTAAGGAGATGAGACACAGCAGAGCTGGTCATGTCTTCATGAAAAGTAGATAAAGACAAAAAGAAAAGGAGAATGTGAAAAAAGCATCTTATTCAGCCAGTTTATTATTAAGAATAGGAACCAAGATTTTCTATCTCCCTTTTCAACCAGAAATTCTGTATTATGCTATGTTGGAGCCTGATTTATTGAAATACAATTAAAATTTTTGTTATTGCCTAATTGTGATTCCTGTTGGTTTTGGAGGAATTTTCTGATCTTTTATTTATCAGCACAGCATTGCCAAACATCATATCATGACACGTGTAAGAGTATCTAGCATGCCTTTATCATCAAATATTCACTTCCCTATGACCAATAAGTTCTTAAAGTTATTTCGCTTTATTTCGCTTCATCAAACCATAAATGCCACTGAGGTGATGGCATAATTCTGCACACTCTGTTGCTCACATACTGTTTCCTGGCATATTTGGAGATCTTTAGCATCATTCTCACATTCTGGTGTCAAGAGTTTCAGTGACCCTCTTAAAGGGCCGTGACTAGAAAGTACCAAAAAGAAGCCAGATTTCAACTTAGCACCTCTGACATGGAATCCAGAATCTGTATGTCCACCCTGCACGTAGTAATATGTTGAATGTGTCAGTACAAGGGCTTGGGAATAAGAAAGCTATCGGTGGGGTGACCATCAAGACTCTGGACCCAGCCAGGTAGATGTTTTTCCTCAGTGGTAGAGTATATTCTTCAATGAGAAGTCATTTAATGGAGTAAATGTAAGAATTCTGGATATTTTCCCTGTAGGTTTACTTTTAAGTTCATATCCTAATAATCTAAGAATTGTCAGAGAAAAAAAAAAAATCTGAGTCTAAGGAAAAAGACCTAAATGGAGATACGCCGAAGAATAGAGTGTGCTGATCATCAGTGCTTGAGAAGAATAGGATTCCAGGAGCAGAACAGGCTCTGAGGACCTCCTGAAATCAAATTATGGAAGATCCGTGTTATTAGTGAGACCGGGAAGGAGGGACAGCCTCTGGGGGCGTGGCTAGATCACCCCAGGGAGCCTGATTGTGAGACAGACATTAGGAATACTAGTCAGTAGTAGTCAGGGAAGACTGGCTTCATGTTCCTATTCGTGACTCCTTCCTACCAATGGATATACTGGAATATTGGATTGGGCCATTGGCCGCCTTTTCATTTTAGTATGGCATAGAAAATGTGGTTAAGAAATTTACGGAATGAAGGGAAAGAGGGGCTTTAAAAAACTTATTTTTTCCTTTTCAGTATATTTACCCTTAATCCTATTACACTTTTCAGATCTTTCAATAAATTTATTTATACCCTTGAAAAAAATGTTTGTTTTTGCCCTCAAATTGCAGCTTTAACCCCTTTGCCATCTACAAATTTCTTCTTTTGAAGCTTTTTAAAAATATTTGGGAACAAATAATGCTCAGACGGAGCCAGGTCTGGGCTGTAGGGAAGGTGGTTTAATGTTTGGAAGCCACAGTAGTGAAAAGTAGCTAATGGAACATTGCTCTCGTGCACAGGTGTGTTGTGCAAAACCAGCACCCATTTGGTCCATTTTCCTCGTTTTCTCTTCACAGATTCTTTTAACAGTTTCAGCAGGCTGGGTAGTCTCTCCAGTTATTGTGACACCCTTATCCTTGTAATCAATCATCAGGATACCCTCCGTATCCCCAAAAAAATAGTAGCCATGATTTTTCCAGCTGATTGTGACACCTTGGACTTCCTAGGAGGTGGCGCTCTTTCCAGGCCACTAGATGGACTCCCACTTTGACTCAGGCTCGTCATGATGAACTCAGGTTTAATCTCCATTGACAATCTGGTTTCAGACTTCATCTTCATTGTCTCTGCAGAGGTCCAAAAACTGTCATGAACACTTGATGTGCTGTTTTTTTTAAAGCAGTTGTGAGCAGTCTTGGTACCCATCTTGCACTGACTTTTGACATCCGTAGATGATAGTGGAGAATGTTCGAAATGGTTGTAAGTGATACTCCAACCACTTCTGCAAGCTGCTTTGTATGCATTGGAGCATCTTCCACTACAAGTTTTCCACTTTTGTGACAGTGTCTGAAGAAGTGGCCTCAGCTCGGCATCCCGGACAAACCAGCTCTCTGCCTTGCTTAAAAAGGCCCTGCCACTTGTAAACCGTGAATTTCCCAGGGCAGCAGTTTCCACAAACTGCTAACATCTCTTCCCAAATGGTTTGAGGTGTTTTCCTTTGTTTTGTGAGGAACTTAATGATGGCACAAAATTCAGTTTTATCTATATTGGGGTTTTGTTCACATTTGACATGCTTCTTTGGTGAAAGAATGTGGATATAAGTAGGCTGAAATTTGGCACATATAGTAGTAATAAGTCACACAATCACACTGTGTGTCCTAGTACTCCCACCTCTCTGATAGCACCCCCGTTCTGCAAATTTATTGATCACCCATTATGTCAGGGAGAAGACATGTCCTCCAGAGATTTAGTCTATGCCTAGTGAGCAACCCACAAGTCCAAGAGAAAAAGCACAGAATTCGCCAAGAACACATCATTTCTTTAAACTCGTGTTGTAAAGTGAGCATCCCCAGATGTTCTTCCTCTGCCAAACCAGTCAGTCACTCTCACTTCATAGGAAGTTACAATCCAGTGCCCTCTGGAGGTACAAGTATGATGATGGCCAGTGTAGGTCAGTGATAGTAGTTCTCCAGTGGTGAGGACAGTAGGCTCTTCTGATCCCCAGCTTGTATGCGGTCACTTGTCTGATTGGTCTAACCTTCCTGCAATGCACAGCAACGTATTCTCAAACCCACCCACATACATGAAAGCTTTGGCCTAAATTATGACACTGCTCAAAGTGACAGTCTGACATATCCTTAAAATAATTCTTTTTTCCCCCCTAACTTCAAAACATTGTTTTATGATTAATTATGACCAGCAGAGTGTATATGCTTCAGCTGTTTAGCAGCAGCCACAGTGTTCCTATGAGTGGCTCCCGACTCATGTGGGGAGAACTCCCTGCAGCAGAATGAGAGGGAAAATGCCCCCAACCGTCTTTCTCCTGCGCCTTTGGCTCTTAACCAGAAAACCTCACATTTTTTCATGTGGAAACATTTTAGGATCGTGTAAGTGGTTAGGCCACTGGTACAGAGTAAAACTGAAGTATGAAGACATAGAAAGTTCTTTCCCTTCATTCCAGCTTTCTGATATATTCCCCCTGATTACTTTTCCATGAAGGCAAAGAAAAAATATTTCTTAGTGCTTAATCTTCATAATCAATGTTTATATAAATATAGAAATAATGACATTCTTCAGTTCTGCATGTGAATTTACAGTTTTTATCATTAGAAAATGGCGTCTCTTAGAATATGAATTAGATAAGCCTGGACATGAGGAGAGGGGTTTAGTGGATGTCCTTCTGGGACTTAGAAGAAATATCTTGTGCTGTTTCCAAGAATTGTGAGTCCTCATATAATGTATGCTCAGAAAATCCACTTTAACTCTTCTGAATTTCATAAATCATAAGACTCTTAAACAGTTTGTCATTTGTGATAATTCTGAGATGCTAGAAAGTGATATTTTTTGAACTGTTGAATTTCATCTGTTTTCAATTTTCATAATAACATGCTCCTCAGCCTTTCTTTTTCTCGAGTAAGCGAATGTATTCCATTCCTAGGACATGCTCATCAGTGTCTCTTGTTTGTAGTCAGGATGCGTATTCCATGGGACAAAGTCACCAGTACATACTTGGTGTGACCCTACTTTCCCAGGCTCAGAAATAACTTCCTTTGGATTTGGCTGCACGTGGGCAGGTGGGGCGTTCAATTCGTCAGCCGCGCAGATGTTGCTTCTGTTCACTTTCCTGTCACGTGCCTTAGCTGTGGCCCCATGGGGAGTGGCCGACTGGGGCGCATGCTCAGGGGCACAGGAGGCACGGGTGGGCTAGGAGCAACCTCTGTGCTATTGAGCTCAAGTGGACCCATTATGGCAGCAGAGCTTTAGGTTGACAATGAAATCCATGTTCCCCTGTGGTTCTCTCTTTTGCAGAAAATTTAAAACAATAACTGTGAATCCAGTATCTTTGAAGTACCTCTGAAATCCAATTTGCTCTCATTCTTTGCAGGTATTTTAGAGTTGCTCTACTTCCTTCCTCAACTGATGTCAGCTGTCTGTTTCGAACAAAAGTCCATCTAGCTGTGGAACCCATTTTATTCAATGACATGTTCAGAGTGGCCATTTCCCAAACAGCCTTACAGCAGAAGACACTGCGAGTAGATCTTTGCTGTGTTAGTAAACACCGAAGTGAAGAATGCCTGGTAGGAGTTCTCATAATGACCATTATCTAAGAACACGATCGGACATTCTGGGAATAGTTTTCTAGGTGCCATTTTCCCAGCCCTGATACCAGCACAAAACTGCCCAATGCCTCAGATACATCCAATGGATGTTTCATTTTTTATTAGAAGCAGTGATTTTAGGGGAAGCCGGGATGATGCAGTGGGTTGAGCTCCTGCTTTGCAGCCCCGGGGACCTAGGAATCGAATCCTAGCCCCGGCCTGTGTGGACCCATGTGTTGAACTGGGGTGTGCCCCCAGTTCCTGCCCTGCGCAGCCCGGCCTCCACCTGTGGAACGAAACTGTCGAGAACTAATGATGTACAACTATGGAGACTGTTCTGGGCCCTCCCCCCTTTCACTGTCTCTGTCTCCCTCTTTCTGTCAAAAAATAAAAAAAATAAAAAAAGTACTGTAGTGACTTTGGATTTTCATTCTCTTATTCTAGACCTTTAACATCTGCTTATAAACTGTTGATTTTTCTGTGAAATCTACTTTCCATTTCTACCCTTTGGCTAAAAAAGCACATTGACCTCTGTTATGTCTCACTATGGAGTAACTATTATTTCCAATATGAGTCTTATGCTGGGTGCTTTGTATACATTATCTCATTTAATCCTCATGACAATTTTATGAAAAAGGTGTGATTATCTCAATTTTCAGATAAAGAACTGCTTAGAGAAGTAATGTGTCCAGAGTCACAGAGCTAGTGAATGATGGAGCCAAATGTCAAAAAGACATCCCTCACTATTACAATTTTAAATTAAGCAAGACACTTAGTATATAGTTCATTTATTCAGCTCATTCTCCCCAGCCATCCAATTAGAACTTCTAGGAAGACATACAAGGGCTGTCCAGAAAAAAATCCAGCCATAAATGCCTGATACTGTCTGGACCGCCCTATACACATTTCTGTGTCGAGCAATGCGGTATTTAAATGCTTAAGAGAAGACTTTATACATAACTAATCATGCGTTTAACACATCTCTGTGCATAATAATCAGAAAATTATTACACACCGTTAAAGTTACATAAAGTGTTCAAATGTGTTAAAAAACAGCATGGGTCTTTAGTTGAACTTTTCTCTGCAGTAGAATAGGAAACACAACAACATGCATGTTTCACAATGAACAAAGTTTAAAAGTAATAGATCTCTTATAAATAGTTCTTTTGCTGTATATAAAAATACCTGATATTGCCTGACAATAAAGTCAGAAAGAAGCAAAGATAACAGACTCCTTAGGCTGCCAGAGAGGCTTCGTCTAGTGGATACCGGTATGTCAGAAGCTCGATGAAGTTAATAAATGTGTTAATTGATAGCCTTTTTTTTTTTTGATAGCCTTTTAAAAATGGTGTTTTAATTTAGGTAGATTCTGGCAGATATGTATGACTTGGTAGAATATAAAAGCTGGTAGGTAATCTTTATTTTTTTTGACATTCTACTAATTAGAATTTTGCTCATTTCTCATTTAGGAACCACAGTGGGGTTTGTAATTGTTTGTTTCTTTTAAAATTTTTAATGTATAATGGATTTTTGTGAGTAATATTCAAGTCATTTTATAGCATATTATAAGAAACATTATGGTTTATACTTAGTCATTTATTTTTTTAATTTTTACTTTTTAACTTTTCATTTAAAAATAATTTTACACTTACAGAATGTTGTATGCTTAGTCTTTCGGTTTGGGGAAAATAGTAACTCACAAAATAAACTGAAGTGGGCCTTTAGATTGGGATTATTTCTTATTATATTTGCTCATACCTGAAAATATAAAACATCTCCAGCTTTTAAAAAATATCCACCAATGCTTTATATCATGAGTATTGCATTTTTTTAACCCTAAAATAAGTTAGCCCAGTAATCTTAATTATATTAGAAGGAGCAAATATGAATTTAAACTTTTTATTTTCTCTCTCTTTTTTCTTTTTTTTTTTTTTTTTTTATCTTTCATGTCCCATAGGCTGGAACTCAGATCAGTCTGGCAGATTTACCATTTTCCAATGAAATTTTCACTTTGTGGTATAACTTGCTTCCTTCTAAGCAAATGCCTTCCAAAAAGAATGAAGAAGAAAATGAAGATTCTGTATTTCAGCCAAAACAGCCATTAGTAGATCCTATAGACTTGGTGAGTCAAACTTAGAGAAAAAAGTCTTTACACCTTAATAAAATAATATAGGATATAGAATGCTATGATACCAATGATACTTTTGTTCACTTTATCCTTTCTTTTTTCTTATCACAATTTACCCTTTTCCCCTAGTTTCCTTAAAAAAAGACAGAAAGGAAGATAATTTCTAGCTGTGTTTCAAGTATACCGTAGTTTGTAAAAGAATTCACGTTTCTGTTCACATCCTTTCATAAAAGTAAACTGATGTGTAGGCTTCATTGTTTTAGGTGACCATGAAAAACCTTTTGATTTAAATTTATACTTTCATACATTGTGTTGTTCACTGTCAAGTTATACATTTGAAACTGTTATATTTTACAAATGATAAAAATTATTGATGGGGAAAGCTGGGATGGCTCAGCGGGTTAAGCACTCGCTTTGAAGCCCCGGAGACCGAGGATCAAATCCCGGCCCCTGCCCATGCGGACCCACATGCTGAGCTGGGGTGTGCCCCCAGTTCAGTTCTTGCCGGGACCTATGCGGGAGGCTCCCAGCCCAGTTCCTGCCCTGCACAGCCCTGTGCCCTCCTGTGGAGTGAAACTATATGGAAAACAAATGTCAACTATGGAGACTGCTCGGGGCCCTCCCCCTTCTCTCTGTATCTCTCTGTCTCTGTTTCTCTCTGTCAAAAATCAATAAAATAAATCTTTAAGGAAAAAAAAAATTATTAAGTCTCAACAGTGTTTTAGTTTCCATTTGTAACATCAATATCCATAAATATTTTTTATTAAAAATTTGTTGTAAACTAAGTACTTCAAAAATTTACAAAGGTGCATTTTATGAGGCTGTTCATCATTGATTTGTCATTTGTGGATATTGTTACTAGTTAATGTTACTGAGTTCAGGTTTATTTTAGATTATCTATTAGGAAAGATTTTACTAAGCATAAGTCAGATAATTAAAGCACCGGAACTATATTGATCAACTACTATGTGCAAGAAACTATAGTGAACATTGTGGTAGGTAGGAAAGGGAAACAAACACGTTGGTAGAACTTACATTACATGCCCAGCTTTGTGGTAGACACTAAATAAGGCATAAAAGATGATGAAGTATAATTTATATTTTTAAGGGTGCTTTTATAATGGTTTACAGGGGTTTGTAAGTTTTTTAACAGGTTTATGCAATATAATCCACATACCATCCAGTTCACCCATTTGAAGCACACAATTTAATAGTTTTTTCAATAGTGTATTCACAGAGTTGTGCAGCCATCACCACAATCTAATATTAGAACATGCCATCATCCCAGAAGGAAACCCTGTCCCCATTAGGACTTGGTTACTCCTGCTTCTCCCTTTCACCCAAGGCAACCACTAATCTTCCTTTTCTTTAAATTTGTTTATTGTAGACATTTCATATAAGTGGAATAACATAATATTTGTTCTTTTGTGACTACCTGCTTTCACTTATCATAATATTTTCAAAATCTATCTATCCATGTTGTTGAAGATGGCAAGATTTCATTTCTTTTTATGGCTGGATAATATCTCATTGTATGCAAGGGAACAAAAAAAAAAAAAACCACCAGAATTTATTTATTAGAAATTGTGTATTTATTATTACATACTTAAACTTCATTAACCTTCAAAATACTCTCATATGATGCAGTACACCTATCAAGATGCTTTTTCCACTGCTCAGAACAGTTTCTGAACTCATCAATGTTGATGCCTTTTGGTGCTTCTGCAGTTTTTCATTTTACCTCTTCCACATTAGCAAAACCTTTTCATTTAAAGACTTTTTTCCATCTGGAGTAACAAACACGTCACTTGGGGTGAGATGGGGTGAAGAGGGAAGGTGGGGCATGAAGGTCATGCTGTTTTGGGTCTAAAACCGTTGAACATTCAACTTGGTGTGGGCAGGTGCATTGTCATGCCGCACGTTGTAAATCATCCATCATGAAATGGTCAAATGTGTTGGAAGAGTCACCAAAAAAATTCACTGAATTGAATGCAGCCTCTCACAACAATGCCAGCTGGTACACTGTGCAGATAGGTTCCAGAATATTCGTCTAGTGGGGGAAGCCTGTACTATAAGGGACCCACCCGACAGAAGGTAATTCTGGGGTTTTTGGCTCTCCCCTCATATGATCTGTTCTGAAGAATGGTCCATTTGCACTTGATAAGAATCTGTATTCTGCTATTGTTGTGTGGAGTATTCCATTGGTGTTTGCTATGTTTATGGCTGAGTAGTATTTCATTGTATAGATGTACCACAACTTCTTTATCTAGTCATCTGCCAAAGGACACTTAGGTTGTGTTCATGTCTTGGCTCTTGTGAAAATGTTGCAGTGAACATGGGGTTACATATATTTTGACAAATGTTTTCAAAATTTTCCAGTAGAAACCCAAAAAAAGGATTGTTAATTGTGGATTCTTAAGAGGTAATGCATCTTTTTTCCTGTAACTATTTGTAAAACCGCCTCTTTTCCTTTGATTTTCTGCAATTTCACTCTGATGTGCTAATGTGATCTTTTTGTTTGTAAATGTTTATTCTAGTGAAATTCTTCATCATTTCATCAGTTCTCTTGAACATATTAATTGTAAAATTTTAAATTTCTTCTCTAAGTAACTACAGTATATGGATCACCTATGGGTTTGCTTCTTTTGTCTATTGTTTTTCTTGGCTTTCAGTCTCTGGGTCCTGTTTTCAATGGAATGCTGGATATTATGTATGAAGAATTATAGAGGCTCTGGCTGATAGCTTCCTCGAGAGAGGACTTAATATTCTTCTGGAAGGCAGATTACAATATGGGCAAATCACCTGGATCACTTGGGGGACCCGAATTCCAATTTTTCTCTCCCTAGGAGGGTGAGGCAACTGAAACATCTGCTTGCTGTTTTAGCCTCCAACTAGCTGCTTCTTGCTTTATTCTCAGCTTCTTGCTTTGCACATTTGCAACCTAGGAATGGCAAATGCCTCAGTAGGATTATTTGCAGAATATTGGGTTCACTTTTGAGTTCGTTTTCTCTGGTCCCTTGTGTGCTGACTGCATGGTAGTCCTCAACTCAGGTTTCGTCTTTGCATTCTACCAACACTGCCACAGTTCTGGGCAGCCACAGTCTAGTTAGCCTAGAATCGATACATGCCCCCAAGGGAAAAGAGTGGCAGTGAGGGTTGGTCTTGCATTTCCCTTCTGCTTGGGATCTTGGCCCTCTAGTCCTGGTTGCCTTTGTTGCTCTTCATTGCTTTAAAGTAGCTGAAATTTTTGGTCTGTTTTTGTTTTTTATTTTATTCATGTTTCATATTCTCAGCAGGAGAATTGGGTCAAGTACCAGCTTCTTTTTCACAGCTGAAGCATATGTCCCCATCTGATGAGTTTTTAACTCATTTCTAGAAGTGTATGATGTTAATTGCCTTATGTTTTACATTCTCCAGGATGCAGTGTCAGCCTTGCTTGCAAGAACATCAGCTGAACTCTTGGCTGTGGAACAAGAATTAGCACTAGAAGAAGAAGAACCAGGGCAGGGAGAAGAGCAAAGGGGTCTAGATGGAGATTGGTAAAAACATTATTTCCTTTTGCTATTGGGAACTTCAAGAGGACGCGTTTAGTGTCTTTTAAGAAACTTTCAGGGAAACCTTTATAGGTTTAGATCTTATTCTGGAATTATGGAAAGCAGTGTGGCTTCAGGCATCTACCCCTAGAGCAGGGGTGTCAAACTGGCAGCCCGTGGGCCGCATGCAGCCCCCGAGGTAATTTTTTGTGGCCCACGATGCTCTGAAATAAAATGAAAATAGAAAAAATTGTTATGAAGAAAATAGCGCTTAGGGGAGATCGAGGCAATACCATACACACAACTCCCTCGTTAACCCTTTAACTGCTGAAGACAAGTATACACGTGGCCCAGTGCCTTTCCTGGGGACCTGGGGGCGTGTATAAACGTGCTGACTCAGTTTCGGCGATGTTTGTAAATGTGATGTGGCCCACGTGAATCTTGCCTGTTGCACCAAATGGCCCGTGTTTTAATTGAGTTTGACACCCCTGCCCTAGAGGAATGACTCTCCTCAGTCATTAGAGAGTTGAAGGAGGTAATTAATGGTGAGATTGTGGGCAAAGTTAACACAAGTGAAATTCTTTGTTCTTTGGTCATTTTTAGCACTATTTCCTGAGCTTTTAAACCTTTAAATTTTAAACTACTTTAAAAGATATGGTAATTTATTTTAGATTTATAGTTAAATTTTAAAACTGACTCTCTTTTCCTTTAAACTACCAGAAGTACCATTTAGTCTCTGGTAAGTCAAAGCAGATATTTAGAAAACAGCTTCTGAGTAGTCATTTCTCTGTTACCACTTTCACCATTTTTGTTGTTGTTCTCTTCTCATTATCCATACCCCAATCTTTTTTTAAAAAAGAAAAAATGTACTACTATAGCTTTTGTCTAGATTAGTGTATATAAAAAGAACTATCCTGGGTTTGTACTGTTTTCTCTAAAGACAAGTTTTAGTGACTGAATCAGTTTTTTTAAGTATACGTGTAACATCATTTGAATTAATTTTGTGTATATAGTTGCTTAAACTGTTACGTTTGAACTACTGTTAACACATATGTATATACATGTATAGCATGCATTTCTGTGTATGTGTATATATAAAACTTTGTACGGATTTTAATGACAAGATATAAGTAACAAAATCATGGACATTTGGAAGGAATAGCTTACTATAGTAAGTAAAAAGGTACAGATATAAAAAAAGGGTGTCCCAAAATTCATGCAAGAAGTAATTTTGTACGAAAATTGCGAATCTTGTGTGAATTTTGGGATACCCTTTACATTGTTCTTATCAAAAGCCCTTTATAATAAATTAAACAGCACTAAAAAATATGGGAGTGATTATAAGTTTCATCATGGTATCTCTACATACTAAGCCTTTTTTGTGTATGTAAAATGCAATTTGTTTCATACACATTTCAAAAAATACACTTAAATATGTAACATAAAGTAATTTACAACTCACTATTCATTGCTGGTTCCCTCATGTTCATTTTATGACTAGGCACTTAGTAACGAGGCTGTGCCAGTTTGTCAGTATGGCATCGATCAGAGTTAAAGCTTGACTTTTAGTTATTGGTAGAAAAAATGTGTGCATTCTAAAGAATATGAAACTCAACAAAGCATGAGATATTCTAAATCACCCCCATTCTCTTGCTTTCCTGTCAACAGAGTTCATACAGAATATGAACCATGATATAGTCTAGAGCTCTACTTGTAATGCCCCCAAGCCCATGCCATGGCTTTTGTTAAAGATAATATCATATGGCATTAAAGGTTTTCTGTTATTCCAGTAGTAAAATAACAGACCGTGAGCACAGCTGATAATGGGCATTTTTAATCCTCATGTCTTTATTCAGTTAGCAGAGAGCCACGCTGTTCCATTATATGATTAATTTTACAATAAATGAACAATTGACACCAACTTTAAATGTGATTTTTCGGTATAGTTCTATTTTAATCTCTAGGAATTTGTTCAAATTTCATGAATTTAACCTTTTAGTACGAAACTAAGATGATTTTGCTATAGATTACTAGACATAATTTTATTTTTCATGAGCATTTGAGTAAAAGTCCCAGCCAAAGAGCTGGCTTGAATCATTATGTGTGAGTCTCTTGTTCCTTGCCCAGAAAACGGGTGCATGTGCCCAGGTTGCACATTTCACAGAGCACACCTGCTTGACCTACAGTGTGTTTTGTTTTGTTTTCACCAAAGGTTGTTAACAATGCTGAGCGAGGCTTCTGATGAAATTGTGGCTGAAGAAGAGACTGAAGTTACTTTGCCAGAGGGCAGTAGACATACAAAAGACTTAAGTTCATGCCCAAATGTGCCTGAGATGAATGAAGACACAAGTAGGGACGAAAACAGCGGTGCCAAAGACCTTGGAAGTCAGCCACCTCCTGGGATACCCACCCTGGTGAATATTTCCAACTATGCTGTCCTAAAACAGAGCTCTTATAGGCACCATGTTGGCTAAGTTTGTCTCTTCAGGTATAATTCCATACTAGGCTTTTTGTGCCGAAGTTGATCATGATAGGCATTTGTGGGAGGAGGCTATAAGAAGCATTATAGATGTTTTAAAAAATTATAAATGGGCCCAAACTACTCATTTCCCACTTAAATCTCATATACAAAGATAAATTGTGCTATTTAGATCTCAGCAAATGTTCTGTGGATTTTAATTAAAAGCATTTTCAGAATTTCCTGGATAGCACCAGGAGGACAACTTAATTATATTAAGTTTCATAAATGTTGTAAGTTTATTTCAATTTGAAGCGTGAAGTAAACATTGGAAGTCCGTTTTGCTTGGGTGGTGTTCTGACTGAAATCTTTTCTGGGAGGTGGCAAATGACTTCCAGGCACAGACACCAGCGGAGTTATTAATATTAAGCACATAACTTTGCTAGTTAAGTGCAAGACGTGTTAAGACTGCCATCTGCAAAGGGGGGAATCATTTTCAAGCTTTGAGGATGCCAGTAAACTTGGGATATGTAATAAGTTTTGAAAATTTCAGATCTTTATTCCTGGGAAGAGTAATATCATATGTACCCTGACCTAAGACTTCATATATATGTACAGTTGCATATTCTCTGTAGACCTATAACTTTGTAGTATATTTTCATTTTTTAATACTTACTTTTATCGTTTATTCTGAAAGAAAAAAACTAGTTTAATGATGAAACATGTCCAAATAAGATTATTTATAGAGCCGCATCTACTCTCTGTAAATGTAAATCTTCATTCTTTAGGCCTAATCTGTTAGAGGTGGCCCCTCCATTCATGTGCAGGAAACCCGTTGGACAAATATTATCCTCCCGCCATGTGTCCATCTCCCTGGGTTTCCATCAGGAGTATATGAAGCCATCCTCTCAGAAGTGGCCCTAGTGCTAGATGAGTCACTGTTGTAAGGTTAGATATTTATTTTTCACGTAGAAGGAAGGAACATAGGTACTCATGTCTGTCGGCTCCTGACAAATGACTTGTATTCTAGGTTGATAAAGAGACAAATACCGATGAAGTCGATAATGCCAGCATGGCAGTGCGCCCCAAAGAGCGCAGCGGGCTGAGCGCTCGGCAGCGCCCCTTCGTGCGGAGCAGCGTGATCGTGCGCTCCCAGACCTTCTCTCCCGGAGAGCGGAGCCAGTACGTCTGCCGGGTAAGGGCCGCGAGCCCAGCTTAGCCCTGAGCCTGTCGTCGCCGTCTAGTGGCGATCTTCAGATTCTGACTACGAGTATTAGTAGCTGGAAATGTCGAATCCCGGCCCCAGCCCGTGCGGAACCACATGCTGTACTGGGAGCTCCCCCAGTTCAGTTCTCTCTGTGTCTCTGTATCTCTCTCTCTCTCTCTCCCTCTCTCTGTCAAAATAAATAAATAAATAAAAATATTTAAAAAAAAACAAACAAAAAAAAACATAACACTCTTCTGGGTTTTGGGGGGGTGAGGACAGTTCTTTTTCCCCAAATTTAATGTCTCATTGGTTCCAATGCCATGTATTTGACAAATAAGTAAAATTAAGGACCTAACTACAAGTATATTTGTACTTGAGTCCGTATTTAGAAGCTTAAAGTGACTTGAGACTTGTATTTTGTATATTTCTGCTGTATATCATACACCATGTTCTACTGAACCAAAAATTGTGAAGTTTTAAAACAAAAATCATCTTTTATTAATGCCTCTAGAAACTTAATCAGATTCATAGTTCTGTGGCTAATGATAGTTGGATTTGCATTAATTTACCCAATTCCGCTTTCAGCAGTACTTATGTAGTAATGTAGACTTAATATTATAAAATGGGTTAGAAAATACTTTTTAAATTTATTTAAATCCATAAATATTTTTATGAAGCACCTGCTATTAAGCATGTTTCTAGGTACTTGGAATTTGTCTGTGAACAAAAAAAGACCCAGAGCAGTGCCCTTTCAGAGCCGACAGTCCTGTGCGTCGAGCCACGCAGTAAATACGATGACTAAATATGAAGTGTCCAGGATGGGCACCAATGCTGTGGGAAACGACAGAAGGAGAGAAGAGGGTTGGGAGTGGTGAGGACAAGGGGCAGAAACTTAAGTAGGGTTCAGAGTGGCCTTTCTTGATAAGAGGACCCGTTAGCGAAGACCTGAAGCAGGTGAGGGAGTGAGAACAGGTGTGCAAACCGTGTCCTAACTCTGATCCTAAGCTCTACATCAGCCTTTCTTTAAAATGAATAAGTATTGCGTATTAGCTAACAATACAAAGGGTAATTTTATTTCAGAGTATGTGTAATTCTCTTCATACATGACTTCTGATAACTGCCACCAAAAGGCTGTTGTTTAAATTACTTTTAAAATTTAAGTTATTTAAGAAAGCATAGAACAGGGAAAAATTTGTTTGGGAAGGATTTCCTTAAAGAAATAAACTTCTATCACTCCCTGCTTTAGCTGCTAAACTTCTCAGTTGTTAAGTTGCACTAGCATTCTATTATACAGTGATTTTCTTTTTTCTTTTTATCCTCTTTGCCAGTTAAATCGAAGTGACAGTGACAGTTCCACCCTGGCTAAAAAATCACTGTTTGTGAGAAACTCCACTGAACGGCGCAGTTTGAGGGTCAAAAGGGTATGTATTCCCTCAGTAATAATCTGCAATCCTCGGCCAATCTAGAGTCGTGATTGCGAAGCATAAATACCAGAACTGTTGGGTGTCATTGGTACATGCTCTTGGGTTGTTGCATGAAGCTGCTGTGATTACAGGTTAGGTTAGAGGGTACCCTTTGGCAGTGGGTGGGGGGTGGACACCAGGTGCTGTTGGTAGGTGGTGTGAAGTAGGTGGCAGTGGGGTGGGGGGAGGGCAGGAACACACATGTCAGTTACGGACATGGAGAGGGATGTGCTTGAGAGCATTTGTTCATCACCAGTTTGGCTGCTGAGCTAATTAAGACAAGAAATTTAGTTTGGGGTATCAATGAAGAAGAGGCTTGCTGAGTGGATTGCACACATTCCTACCAATGCCTGCTGTGTTTCCACACTGCGTCTGGCTCTTGAGCACTTGTGGGAAAAGTGTAACACCTTTCTGAGGGGCATGTGTTTCCGTAAAGGAGTAACACAGTTTTAGTAACTTGCTTATAAACAGATATTTTTAGAAGGTTAAGATTAATGTGAATGGGAGGCCATAGGTCTGAATGACCTTTAAAGGATAAATCTGAGAGAATGTTTAAATAAATTAAAAGGCTGGACAGTTCAAGTAGTTCAAAAATTCTTGAACAATAGCTGAAATACTAGTGGGAAGTTATTTCTTAACTAATAATCTGTTTAGTGATAATTTACTAAGCTGTTTTATTTCAGCTTACGGGGTGTGGTTTTGTAAGCACAAAGCACTGTGTTGTTAAGCCCTGTGGATGATGGGGTACCCGGTCTGGAGGCACTGCTCAGAGGAACACAGAATATTAAAGCATGTGGTGGAGGAAAGAAGAAGATGAGCTGGTTGAGAGAGTCAAAAAGGCCTCAAGGGGGAGGTCTGCGGCCTTGACACCTGGATAAAATTTCAGAAGGAAATGATAGCTTTGTGGGGGATGGTACCAGGTGCTATTGGTTAAGTGGCATGAAATGACACATGGGGTCAGGAAAACACATTCAAGGGACAAGAAGTGAACAGGCTCAGCCAGAGCTTAGGCACTTGGATGATTAGGAATGAACACAGAAAAGCTAAATTAATCTCATTATCTTTACTAGAGACTCTGGTTTAATGCTGCTGTGTACAAAGTGCTAGATGTATGATTATGCAACATTCAAGTCCCCCTGGTTTAATGTCCTAGTTACTTGAAAGTAATAAGCATATTTCTTTTACTAAGGTAAACATGCTAACATTTATTTAGCATCGCATTATTAGGACATTTTGAGATATGGATATTTCAGATTATCGAACTTTACCCTTTTAAAAGCACCAAAATTTTCATTATGAATGAAAATTCTTCTCAGGTCCTTTATATATCACCTCCATTTTTAAATAGCACATACTTTCAGAGGATGGTAGCATTCCTCAGAAAAATTTCAACCAGAAGTGTTTATGAAGTAAATGCAGCTGAATAACAGTTGCGTTACTGATAAACTCAGTCATTAGAATTACTTGAACCAGACAAAGGTTAATCCTGAAACACTTGTGAAGGAGATGATTGTTAAATGGTTTTTAAACTATTCAGATATGGTTTGATAGAAGTGAAGGGGGAATAGTATTCTGATTTAGGAGTTACAGCATGAGAAGGGTGTAGAGGAATAAGAAACCAGAAGCGTCTGTAAGGATCAGTGAAAGGTTTACCTGACTGGAAACGCAAGGGGCCAGGCACAGGAGGCACGAGGTTAGTGCTGGCGCCTCCTCGTGCTGGCTGCCGAGAGCTGATGGTGCACATCTCTCCTCAGTTCATTCCATCACACTGACAGCTTGAAAACAGTTCTGATGGGAGTAATTTACGCCAAAGAAATTGGCCAACCCTACAGATCAGTGAACCGGATGTTAAACATTTACCAGCAGGTCACTGCACATTGGAGTTTAGAAAGGCTCCGTGTGCATGACGGCTAGCAAGGATTTCTGATATTGAAAAATGATACAATCGAAGAGAATATGTGTCTAGATGAACCTTGTCCAACCTGCAGCCCATGCTCTGCGTGCAGCCAGGATGGCTTTGATGTGGCCCAACGTAAATTTGTCAATTTTCCTAAAACAGTATGAGGTTTTTGTGATTTTTTTTTTCAGCTCCTCAGCTGTCATTGGTATTAGTTCCTTTTATGTGTGGCTCAAGAAAATTCTTCTTCCAGTGTCACCCAGGGAAGCCAAAAGGTTAGAGACCCCTGGTCTAGACGGGTCTACTGTGTAATAAGTTTGTTAGAGCTGAGGTTGAATAAAGGGAACCTTATTTTACAAATGTTACAGAAAGTTAGAGAATGTTCCAGCAGTATGTGCTGGACAAGGAGGAAGAGGCCCAGGGGGGAGACAGACAGTGAAGGCTATTCAGACTTGGCCGAAGGCTCTGAAGTAAGGAAAGGGACAAATGGCCCTCTCCCTTCCATCTGTCATGAGCACCCCCTGTTCCAGATCTTCAAGCTAGAATAATTATCAAGCTTTACTCCCTTCTCTCTTGTATCAAATAGTACCAGTTTTTTATTAGTAATCTCTTATTTTCCATTTCTACTGCCAAACAGTAGGCAAGAAATGCCCTCCTTGTTCCTGCCTGCTTATGCAATCCTACCCAGCCTCATCTGGATTCCTTACCTCAAGCGAATCTGACCCAGCCCTGAGTGATCTCTCCCTTCCCTGACTTCCTGTGGCACAGAAATCACTACTTTCACAGTTTACTGTTGCTTATATTCTCCTACCATTCTCTAACTGAAGTCCTCAATGTCAGAAATTATGTCATCTCCTCCTAGTGTTTTGCCTATGAACCCCTAGTAGTCATTTAGTCATACATATTCAATAATTATTTCTTAATAAATGGGTCAGATTGGCCACAGGAAGAGCACCAATGATCCGGGGGTGAATGTAGATAGTAGGCAGTGGGAAATTGAGAAAGGTGCTGGAATTTAAGCATATTGATTAAAGGAAGAGTCCAGATCTTAACTCTGCTGACCAGCTGCATTATGGCCAGCTCTCCTAGAAATGATAGGAAACACTGTGGGGATTCAGTTATGTGTACTGAAATGGAAGAAACGTAAATTTCTCGTAATGCATTTGTTTTTCACAGAGGGCAACCTTTGTGTAATAAATTGGTCAGGCCAAGCTAGGCTATACTATGGTAACAACTTAAAAAAAATCTCTGTGATTTAAAACAATAAAGGTTTGCCTGTTTCTTGCTTAGCTAATTACTTGGTCATTGCACGTGGCTGGATCTTCCCTGGTTGTCCTCACTCAGGACCCAAGCAAAGGGGGCCCCCATCTCTGGATCTTTGCTATACCTCTAGCAGGTGACAGAAATGTACAAATCTTCTGCTGGCTTTGAAAGGTTTCTGCCAGGAAATGATATACAAGGGATGTACAGAAAAAATCCAGCCATAAATGCCTCATTTTTTATATTACATGGCTAGTACTTTCCAGATAGCCCTCGTGTATCATTCCACTCACCTGTCATTGGCCAAAGCAAGTCACCTGGCTGGTTATGCCTCACTCAAGGGAGCAAGAAAATGCCCTCCCATTATGTGCCAGGAAGGAGGGAAAGCAGAATAATGAGTAGCAATATAATAAAGGTGTTTTCTTGTTTGTTTTCTAACTATTCAGACCGTTTGCCAACCCATGCTTAGAAGAGCAGCACAAGAATGCCCAGTGCGCACATCTCTTGACTTAGAACTGGATCTTCAGGCATCTCTAACCCGGCAGAGTCGCCTCAATGATGAACTGCAGGCCCTGAGGGGCTTAAGGCAAAAGCTAGAGGAACTGAAAGCTCAGGGAGAGACGGACCTTCCACCAGGTGTGCTGGAAGATGAGAGATTCCAGAAGCTCCTGAAACAAGCTGAGAAGCAGGTACCGATTTCAGTGTCTGCATTATCTCTGAATGGTTTACATAGAGTCAGCCTTTTTTTTTTTTTTTATCTTTTTATATTTATAGAGAGTAATTATTTTATCTTCAGTGCATATTTATTTCTATTTTACTTTTGACAGATAGAGAGAGAGACAAAGACAGAGACAGCCAGAGAACCGAACTGTGGGAACTCCCCAGTTCAGCATGTGGGTCCTGCCTGGGCCGGAGCCGGGATTCGATCCTCGGTCCTCGGGGCCTCAAAGCGAGCGCTCAACCCGCTGAGCCGTCCCGGCTTTCCCCCAGAGTCAGCCTTTTTTAAGGCCTGCTGTGTAGAAGTTACCGAACTTATACCTCAGTTATGCTCAAGTCTTCAACTTCTTTTTTTTTTTTTTAAAAGATTTATTTTATTGTTTCAGAGAAGGTGAGAGAGAAGAGGGAGGGCCCAGAGCAGTCTCCATAGTTGCACGTCATCAGTTTTCAGCATGGTTTCATTCCACACAGGTGGATGTGGGGCTGCGTGGGGTGGGAACTTAACTGGGGCCTCCTCCATGGGAGGCAAGAACCTTTGCTGCCATCTCGGTGGTTATCAGTTGCACCACAGTTCAGCATATGGGTTTGCACAGCCGGGGCCGGGATTTGACCCCTAGACCTCATGGTTGCAAGTCAAGTGTTCAACCTGTTGAGCTATCCTGGCATCCCTCAAGTCTTCAATTTTTTTTTCAGTCACTTGGAACACATTTTTTTCCATTATTGTAGGTCTTTTTTAAACCCAGGGTATTGCTAAGAGTGGTGCTGCCACCCTCCAAGGTGCAGATGAGTGGTCCCCCATCACTCTTTCCCACCCCTCAGCTGAAGCTCTAGTGGCCACTGGCCTCCTGATGGAAACATGGCAGCACGGGGAAGTGATGGTCCACGTTTCTGCTCAGCATTTTTCTTTCTCTCAGCATGAGACTTGGCAAGTAAATACCGTATGACTTTTAACATAAATGATAACTTTTGTTTGACATTTCTATGAGTACATCTTTAAGATTCATTAACCACATCAATTATAAACAGATTGCTAATTTTAATACTTCTAAGTTTTCACATGCTTTTTTACCTTCAAGAACGTCGCACTTCACATATTGGCATTGTCCCTTGCCTTTCACCATACAAACAACTATACAAGAGGATAAAATCATTGATTAAAAAATAGGGTATTTTTAAGGGACTATTTCTATTCTGCCACCTAAATGACCCCACATTTCAAGAACCTGCATATTTATGAGATGAATGTATTCTCTCAAGATTAGAATTTATATTTCAATATAGAAGTTTATGTTCACATCCATATGTAATCTCCAAATAGAATTTTTCACATAGCTGAAATATTATAAATGACAAAATATTATTTTCTTTCAGCCCTTGTGGATGACAATCTGAATTAGATTAGCTATTTCCTTAAACAAATAGAAACTCTTGTCTATGATATAAACTTCTCTTTTTGACCCAGAGTTATTTTCTGGTCATGGAATTTATGAGTATGGTACTATAGGGAAACTGACTCATTACACTCGCACTACTAATCCTAGAGTAACTCAGGACTTAACGTATGAATTTCAGAGATCAAACTGATACCAATAATTTTTAGAAAAGTTTAAACAACAGAATGTATTATAATACATATCTATATTATATCCCACCTGAGAGAAAGAAAACTTTGCGCACAGTAAGGACCCTCAGTAAATGTCTGTTCAGTGGTGAGTTGAATTGTAGGCTTTGTTTGACAGTACAGCAAATACCAGGATAATTAGACACTGCCGTGACCTTAAAGAGCTTATGATTTGGGAAGGGAGATGAGCGGAATATACCAGGTCCTAGAGAGAAGTCGCTTCTGGCTGAGATCAAGCTTCTTGGAGGAAGTGGCACTAACATTGGTTTCGAAATGGGTAGTGAAACTTCACCCCAAGTTGGCAGTGAAAGAGACCCAGCTGGTGCGGGACCCTGCAGTAGAAAAGGTCCAGGCTATTAAAGGTCTGCGGACCTAGCCCACAGGGGAGCAGCCCCAGGAGGGCTCTTTGCAAAATGGGAGATTGAGTTGAAAGCTGAAATGACCTACTCTTGTGTTTGAAATCTTAATAACCATCATCTTCATTTCCACTCTCTTGAGTTTCAATTCAACATTAGCAATCATTTCAAACTCTTAGTTGATACTAAACAGCTTTAATAGAAGGGAAAAAGCATTACACTCTTGACCTTTATGGGTCAAAGGTTTTCAAAGCTGGATTGGAGTTTTACATCTACAGATGTAAGCAGAACTTTGCATCTTTGGGTTTATTCTTTGTTTTCTAGTTTGTCATGATATTAAGTTCTGGGCTCCTGGATATCAATAATTACAAAAACTTTGGAACTTTTTTTTAGTTAACGTCACATTGATACGATTTACTCATACATTGTTTGTTATATGGTTTGCTCTGACTGTTATCTAATCTCCATTGTATAGAGAGAAACTCAATAAAGCAAAAAATTGGTTCTTTGAAAAAAAAAACTTAAAAAATTGACAAAACTGACAAGATTGATGAAGAAAAGATACAAATAAAGAAAACTCTAAAAATAAAGAGGAACAGAACTACAGATCAATTTGAAATTTAAAAAACATTATGAATACAATAAAAAATGTATGCCCACAATTTGGCCAAATGTCTAGGAAAATATCACATATTAGAACTAATGAAACAAGGGTGAAAAAGATTTGTTTTTAATCCTATATCTCTTAAAGAAATAAAAGCAGTGATTAATAATCTATCCATATGGCGGGATAGCTCAGCAGATTGAGTGCTTGCCTCCCAATCATGAGGTCTAGAGTTTGATTCCCGGCCCCTGCCCATGCAAACCCATATGCTGAACTGTGGTGCAACTGATAGCTGCTGGGATGGCTCAGTGGTGAAGGTTCTCGTCTCCCATGCGGGAGACCCCGGTTCAGTTCCTGCGCCACGTGGTCCCACATCCACCTGCGTGGAATGACACCATGTCCCTGGATTTGCTGGTGAAGAGATAGATACAGCATATTCAGAGTGATGGAAAACTGACTGAGAAGCACGTTTGGTGTCCCCAGGGGATCTTGGGCACCCGAGTGAGGGCCTGTGCCCAGCCCTCAGGGTTACACATGGCCAAGGCTGTGGATTAGTGTCTCTGGGACCAAGTTCCAGGAGTACAATGGTCTAGGGATACTATCAGATCCAATCAGTTAATGCTTCATAGGGATTTGTGTAGGACAGTTCTGTACATGAGCCTCAACTCTCCGACCGGCTGTTCTGAAACAGGAGTTTTACACTGTTCTGTGCCCAGTAACCTGTGATGTTAACAGTCTGATGATCTAGGAAAATAATGGCAGTGGTAAGGAGAAAGTGGCCTATTCACACCTCTCATGCTGCCAAGATCCCTGACTGTCCCTTGTTTGTTTGTTTCCATACCTATCATACCAACCTCTAATACTGTTTTTAGTGACAAGTAGTCATAGGAAGGCCAGGCCAATTTTCCATACATAATACAAAGTTGAACTAAATTCCCTTATAAGTGACTTTTTTGAAAACTATCATCTCCGTCATTCAAGCAACCATTTGTATGACATGAGTGGTATTTTCCCATTTTATCTCCTAATTAGTACCATTTTTATTATCCCATATTGCAAGTTACCATCTAAAAAGTAGGTGCTGGCTAAAATGCCTGCCTTGTGTTATCGTTTCCTGTGCTGGCCTCAGAACCAGCATCTCTTGTAAAATTGCTGCTGTAGGTGTGAGATTTTGCTCTGGAGAGGCTCAGCACACCCTAGCACTTCTGCACAAAGACAAATGCCATTGGCCAATAGCATTGATTTGAAAGCCACGTTGGCTGCATTTTGCTCACAGAGCAGGCCTTCAATCATTAACATAACAATGCTCATTTAGATGAGCTAACAGTTGCCCAGGAATACAGTACTTCATGGGCTTTTCCAGTCTGCATCAAGAATGCAGAGGCTCAAGGGCCACAATCTCCTGAGTCTTGCTGATGCAGGATGTAGGCAGATCTTGTTCCAGCTTTGGAAGTGTCTTTAGAAGAATGACACTTAGCATTCTTTTCTGAAAAATAATGCTTTATTTTTATATTAACTTGCAGTTGTTCAGTCTTGAAATGATACCTACTTTCACTTGATTCTAGCCGCCTAAGTTTCTGCTGATAGTTTTTGTAACCACCCTTATATAAGTTGCATTGATGATTTTGTTTACAAATTTAATTCTGTCTTAATAGAGGGTTTCTGATCTGTCTTATCTGATGAAGCAGCACTGAGTTGGTTTCATAATTAGTTTGCACACCAATATTTCGAGAGGAGAAGAGCTCATGGTGGTTTCTCTTGTGATTGTGCAGAGCCTGAGCTAAACGCTCCTGTTCTATGATTTCATGAAGGGGGTGCAGCCCCAGGGAGCAGAGGGGAGGCGAGGAAGGAGGTAACCACTATGTGTGTAGCCTACTGGTTTCCATTGGGCAGTCCCTGGAGGCCATGCCGAGCATTGCAGTCATCCCCCAGAGAGGGGAGGGAGGAATTGTTCTACCATTGTGCATACGCGGGCTCCAAGCAATCTCATGGCATATGTAGCAAAGCCTACAGCAGGGGCCGGAGGCTCAGGGAAGACATGAGGAGGGACTCTAGTTGTGCCTGCATGAAATCTGTTAGACCCCTCCCCTCCTCTCCCCCAGAGAGCTGTGACCACAGGAAGCAGGAAAGGTCAACAAGGTTTGAGCTGATGTGTTAGAGGTATCTGATTCAGAGTGAGAACATACGTTTCCCAGTTATCAAGAAAAGTCCAGCCTAACCAAACATGAGTATAGATATACCTAAATCAGTGGTCCCCAACCCCCAGCTACAGACTAGTAAAGTGTCGTGGCCTCTTAGAGACCGGGCTGCATATCAGTAGGTGAGCAGCAGGCAAGCAAACAGTTTCATCTGTATTTACAGACTCTCCCCATCACTCACATCACTGACTGAGCCCCTCCTCCTGTCAAATCAGCAGTGCATTTGATTCTCATAGGAGCATGAACTCTATGGTGAACTGCACATGTGAGGAATCTAGGTTGCGTGCTCCTTATGAGAATCGAATGCCTGTTTATCTGAGGTGGAGCTGAGGCGGTGATGCTAGCACTGGGGAGCAGCTGCAAATACAGATGAACATTAGCACAGAGGTTTGACTACCCAAAAACTATAATTAATCAATTACTTGCAGACTCATATCAAAATTTTATCAGTGAGTGGCAAGCAGCAATTTGCAGCTGGTAGCAGGCTTTATAGTGGCAAATGAGTTGTATAATTACTTCATTATATATTACAATATAATAATAATAATAATAATAATAGAAATAAAATACACAGTAGATGTAATGCACTTGAATCATCCTCAAACCATCCCTGCCCCCAAGCCTGTGGAAAAATTGTCTTCCAGGAAACCTGTACCTGGTACCAAAAAGGTTAGGGACCACTAATCTAACTAAGGGCCATTAAGAACTAGGCTGACCAGATGTCCTGTTTTAAACAGGACAGAAAACAACGATACTATCGCATTTCAAATGGTACGTCTGGTCAGCCTACTGCCACCTTGAATGTATGTAGCCCAGCGAGACTAGGCTGATCACATGTACTGTTTGAAATGGGACAATACTGTTGTTGTCTCTCCTGTTTAAAACAGAACATCTGGTCATCCTATTAAGAACTGAGAGAGTTGTCTTATTCAGCTTATTCAGCTTTCTCCATATCATTGCTATAGTTTTCCTTGATCATTACTGTGAACATCATATAGGGATGTTATTAATAGTTCAGTATAAAACTCCTTTTCTGGAGGCTTTGCAACTCATATGCACAAAATGCCTTTTTTTTTTTTTTTTTTATAATATGTGACCCACAATCTCTAGTTCTGCTGATGACACCCAGTGAAAAAGCCACTGTTACATGCTGGGGGTCCTTGTTTAGTGTCTAGGTCAGGGGTCTCCAAACTACGGCCTGTGGGCCTGAGGCCCTCTCATCCGGCCCGTGGAGACCTTTTTATCTGAATAAAATAACATTAAATAAATAATTAAAAACAACATCTATGTTTTGATTCTTTTTCATTTGCACCTCGAGTGTGTAGTCAGCCCCCAAACTGCTGTTTGATAGTTAATGCGGCCCACGGGCTGAAAAGTTTGGAGACCCCTGGTCTAGGTGACAAGGCCCAGAGACCCGTGGGTACTATGGGATGAGAGCTAGAGCTTCTGACATTTCTGTCAGCTCTGTTCTCTCATTACTCTCCCCCCATGCCTTTCTTTCACAGATTCTTCCTTCTTATCACACACAAAAAATAATTAAATAAAAGCAGACCAGTATTAAAATATGCCAGCAAAGTGTGCATATCCGTGGCTTTTTTTTTCTTTCTGTGCTCAAATAGGATTGTATATACTTGTCTATAAAATAAGAGAATTGAATTAAGATAGCCACCAAAAGCGCTGCTTGTTGTAAAATTCTGTGATCTGTTTGAGATCAAATCTGTGCTTTCGGTAGTGAGGGAAGATTCAGGGAAGTATGTGGAACTCGGCTACATGGCCTAAAAGAACCAAACCTTTAGGGTACCTGGAGTACTTTGATAATTCCGAAGTCTAAAGTAAGATGTGATTTCTTGAGGCATCCCCATATGAAGATGTGCACAGTTCCGTCTTACACGGTCACATAGTGCAGATCTTTATGGAACTGTAGGAAACCAGCAAACCTGCCCACCTCCATCTTTGTCTCCTTCTGCCTGGTGACCGTTGCTGCATCAACAGCAGTGAGGAAAAAGCTTGCAAAGCAAGGTGCCTTTCTTTATACCGTTTTCAAAACAGTCTGATTCCCCTGAGTACAGATATTTTTATCTTATTTTTACCAACTCTGTATATGTAGACTGAGTTATGTACTTTTCTTTGTCACCACTGAAGTTTATAATAGCTAGCTCTGTGAAAATACAGACTATTCCAATTGTGTACCTTTCGTTATGGCCACAGAAGTTGGTAATAACCATTGACGTGTCTCTCCTGCTTGCTCTTCATTTCCACATGCTCTTTATACTCATGCAGGCACACCAACACACACACTCACACACTGCCCTTTCGTGTCCCTGTAGTGCTGGGGATTTGTGAGACTTTCAGCAGGGTGCTCATAAAACGCCTAACGATGAGCAAAGAGCCTGCCAATTGCCATAAAAAATACGGCTCCCAGAAAAGCAGTTAATTGAAGCCAGCAGCACATCCTGGATTTGCCTCCCTTGTCAGGGAAGCTGTCAGGTCTCCGGGTCACACTCCATAACCTTGCTCGTTGGTGGCTGAAAGTCTGTTTTGTAGCTCCGAATAAAAACTGAATCAGAGTTAGTGTCCTTGTGTATTGTACAACCCTCCAGGAAGCAGAGCAGGAAACGCGGGACTGTAAATTTAGGCTGGTTGTGCTCCTTGCTCTGTTAGGCTTCTTACCGTGACTGTAAGTAAATCACGGGCCTTTCTGCAGGTCAGGCTCCCAGCGCATAAACTGACAGTTAATCACATCTTGTGACATCTGCGACATAAACGTGGCTTCCGATCCTTGTGAACCAGGCAGCTTATCGTGACTTGTTGGGTGGGAAGAGGAAAGCTGTGCTGGAGGACGGCTGGCATTTTTCCAAAGGAGCCTCATGTTGCTCACAAAGCAGAAATTTCTTTTCCTTTCTCTGGGTGTCTCCCTGCCATAACATCAACATTCAGAAAATCTTTGTTAAGACAGATACTAACATTTTTAAAAGTTAGGCTCTTCAGAGAAAATTATGTGTCAAATATATTAATATGCCTCCTTCAACAAAATAAATCTTAATGATTGCAATGAAGTATTCAACACTGAGATATAACTGCCTGCAGAGTTGGCTACTATTGATTATTAACAGCTGACAAAAATTTTATGATATATTTTGTCATCCAGATTTTTGGAGAGAGAGAAAGATATAGGTACAAATATAAATATATAAACACAGAGACAAATGTAGTCTTCAGTGAAGCATGTTCTCATTCAAGAGGAAAAGGAGTATCTTTGTGCGTCCATGGTCAGTCTTGTTTTGCACAAAACAAAGCCAAGTTTCAAAATGATTTTGCCATCACCACAAAAATTCTGGTAGTTGAAAAAAGCAGCCATTGGCTACTTAGAGGAACTGTCTTAATAGTATCTATAGCAGGGGTGGCCAACCTTTTGGCTTCCCTGGGCCACACTGGAAAAGGAAGAGTTGTCTTGGGCCACACATAAAATACACTAACACTAATAATAGCTGGTGAGCTAAAAAATTATCACCAAAAAATCTCATACTGCATTAAGAAAGTTTACAAGTTTGTGTTGGGCTGCATTCAGAACCATCCTCGGTCACATGTGGCCTGCAGGCTACAGGTTGGACAAGCTTGATCTATAGGAAATAAAATAGATCACTACAATTCCATTCATATGGAAAGTGACAAAAGATTGAGCAGGATCCTGGGGCTTGTAGTTCTGATCTGACAAAATACATTTTCCTGGGGAAACTGTGTTTGGTTTTTGTACCTTACACAGCATGTACCTACCTTCTCTGGCCTTCCCTGAATTATATCCTTTGTTCAAGTCAATAAGCAGACAGCCAGTTTAAAATTGGTGTAGTCATAAGTTACCAAAAACTAGAATAGCAACAGTATGTCAGTATAATTACTGATTTACTCATTTGATAAACCATGTCATTGTACAAGTCATTTGTCTTTACTAAGTCACTAGATCCTTACCTAGGACCTACTGAAAAAGCGTCCATTTTCTAAAGATAAGCCTTTACAAAGGAACTAAAGTGTTGCATTTGTCCACTTGAAACTAGATTTATATAAATTCAGCTCCAAGTGACAGCTTTCCTATCTCATAAATTACAAAATATTCAAGTGAGAATTGTTACTTAATAAATATACAAGGTATGGTCAAAATATACCGTGAATGTTTAAATTAATGAAATTTATTACAGTAAAAGACACATTGCCATTAATCCCCCTCAAATTACTCTCCCTCAATTTGAACACACTTATCTGTCATTCTTGCCACTTTCTGAAGCAGGTCTGGAAGTCCTCTTGCATGAGCATCTTTAGTTGCGCTATCGTGGCTGCCTTGCTATCCAGAATTGATGCAGGTCACACATGGCTTCTGGTATGGCAATTTCTGTCAAGTAAAAATATTACAGTGTGTCCTCATCTACTTCATTCACCGGATCTGGCACTGTGTGACTTCTGGCTCTTCCCCAAAGTCAAAATGGCCGTAAAAGGTAAATGTTTTGAATCGATTCAGGACAGCAAGGCCGCCCTGACAGTGCAGCTTAAAGACATTCATGAAAAAGGACTTCCAGAACTGCCTCAGAAAGTGGTGAGAACAGTGGGATACGTGTGTCGGAAGAGAGGGAGAGGATTTTGAGGGGGGTTAGTAACAATGTGTCTTTCACTGTGATAAATTTCTTTAATTTAAACATTCACTGTATTTTTTATCACACCTCATAGACCACTTTTCTATGGAAATTTTTTCAAAATAGGAAGAGGAAAAGGAGGCAGTAAAGAGCTCCTTTGTGGTGAAAAAAAATCAGAGATCACTGCACTAAGCTGGTCATTAGCAAAGTACGAGGGATGCTCCGTTGTAGGGGATTTAGTTTTCTGAGAAGTGGAGACTTAAGACTGTACTACATATGCACTCAATGAAGGGAGGTGTGCCATCTAAAAACTGTCTTGTCTGTACGTACTTGAAAGCAGTCACTGTCCCCCATCTGACAAATAAAAATCTAATTTAATATACTCTGTGTTTGGGGGGCCTGTAAGACCTTATAAATATGTAAGTTGGCTTTGGCATTTGTTTGGAAAGCTACTTTAAGAAAAGGAATTCGAAGTAAAATGTTTGGTGCTGATACAGGCTAACTTTCTTCTTCACTTTTCCTTCTATTTCTCACCAGGGATATTAGGGAAACTTAGCTACCCAAGCAATGCTCTGGGAAGCTGCCACATACTGTAACTCATATCCTGCTATCCTTCCTCTTACAGCAGAACCCACTGCCACTTGTATCCCTACCGAGACGGTCTGTGACTTAGTTTATTAAAATCTGAGTCTCACAGTCGTTTACTATCTTGTTCATAGCTACATCCCTAGCTTCCAGTGCAGTGCCTGGCATATAGTTTTAAAAAAGAAAACGGTAATAGCTAAACACTGAAATTGTGCATTTTTCGATGTATTGGGCACTGCCCTAAGAATTTTATATATATTAATTCATTTAAACTTTACAAGAATGCTTTGAAGTAAGTACTTATTCCCAGTTTATAGATGAGACTGTGGCACTGGGAGGGCAAACAGGGTGCCCAAATCACGTCGCTAGTGACCGTCGGAGATGGAATTTGAACCCAGGCTGTAAGGCTCCAGAGTTTGTGCTTTTTACTAACTTATCCCTCCTTTCTTTAGAGGGTAATCAATCAATGTTTGTTGATTAGATGAATGAATGTATGAAAGAAAAGGGAACTTTTAATATAGTGTTCATTATTCTATTTTTATTTTTTAAACGTGATCATGCAAAATACTCAAGTATCATTGAGAACAGCTCAGATAATAATAAATCGTGGTAAAGTCACACCATAGAATGTTGTGCAGCAGTGAGTAAAACAGGTTGCAGCTACATGCAATAGTGTGTGTGGGTCTCATACATAATACTGAGCAGAAGAAGTAAGAGCCCAAAGAGTGCCTGCTGTCCTATTGCATTTACATCAACAAAATAGGCCAAAATGACCCATGCCGTGAGAAGTCAGATGCTGGTCGCCCTTGGGGCTGGTCACTGCCGGGGACAAGGCTGCTGTGGGAACTGAGAATGTCTGTTTTTTCATCTGCTGCTGGTTACATGGATGTGTTCAATTTGTGGAAGTTCCTTGAGCGGTACATTTATGTGTACTTTCCTGGTATGTAAATTCTACTTCACCAAACAGCTTTTAAATCACCAAGAGGGGAAAACAGAGGTTGAAAGAATATCCTCCAAAATGTTAGCAGTAGATATTTTCTGGACACAGTGCCCTACCTTTTAGTTTCCTTTTTGAGGGTTCTTAGGTTTTCCAAATGTAATAAACTGATCACATATTGACTATGTAATAAGATATTTTTCTGATGCAATAAAATAAATTCTCCCCAAATCAATAACTCTTACATCTAAGCATGAGTTCCACAAATGAGTTTTGTTCCCAGATGGTGGGAAAAGCACCCACCTCAACAGCTTCCCAGGCATCTCTCCGGGCTTTCATTCACCATCTTCCAAGCCTGTAGCGTGTCTGTGTAGCTAGCACTTTATGGGGTTTTGTTTTCATTTTCTCTGCCAGGCTGAGCAGTCAGAGGAAGAGCAGAAGCAAGGTTTGAATGCGGAGAAGCTGATGAGGCAAGCCTCCAAGGACGTGTGCCGGCTCCGGGAGCAGAGCCGGAAGGTACCTCGCCAGGTGCAGTCCTTCAGGTAAACGGCCCCACCGGGCACCGCCGGGGCGTCCTCACGTGGTCTGCGTTGCATATGGAGGAGTTCACCTCGGAGAATTCTGGGAGCTAATATCAGGACACGAGACACCAAACCCTGTTCTCCCAGATCGGACGTTTACGTTTGCATTTGCTCCTTCCTAAGAGTACAAACTCCACTGGCCACTGGCCCCACTCCATGAAAGCCTGGCTCCCAGGGAATCCAGCTCTTAGAAGCATTTAGCACAGCTCACTGACACATCTTGGTGCAGAATACAAAAAGGTACACCAACGATGTATCTCTCGGGGCTTTGTCCACTCATTCCAGAGACATTCCGTGGGCACCCCCCTAAGCTGCACGTGGCCTGCTCACCGAGGCCTCGGGCTGTGGGGAGGTGGTGGGGAAGCAGATCGCAGGGCCACCAGGGAAGAGCTGGCTGGAGGCCTGGGCCAGGCCCTGCACGGACACACGGGAGGAGTCTATGGATAAACCTGTGCAGGGCCCGCAGAATCTAGTGGGAGGCGGTAAGACAGGCCATGTCTGAAACGTGGCAGAGGGACGGGTACGAGTTTCAGGGGCTGCAGGCAGTAGGCTTCAGAGGCACAGAGCCTTCGAGGTCAGGCCGAGCGCCGAGTGCTGCAGCGCTGAGCCTGCGGGCCGGCGGGCTCAGACCTCACAGGGCCTGGCCTGCCACGTGGAAGGTGTTCCCCTAGGTTTAAGATGCCGAGGGAGCCAGCTGGGGTCTCCAGGCACAAGAGCAAGTGAAGGGGGTTGATTTTGTGTGGGGCCGACATTAGAGTCATGGCCGAGAGTGGACCACGGCAGGAACTGGAAAGGGGGAAGGAGGCCAGTCTGGCAGTGCGGGTGCAGGGGTGGGGGAGTGAGGGGCAGTGGGCGGGCCAAGCGCTGGGGCCAGGGCCAGAGCCTGAGGCCATGCAGGAGGGAGGAGCAGGCTTGGAATGGTGAGCTCTGCCTATGGATATGGCAGACTAGCAGTTCCCATCACTGCCCGGGTCACTGTGGCCCGTAGACCAGTAGAAATAAAATTCCAAAGCCAAGTTTAAGGGTCAGGATGGGAGATAACAGTGGAGGTCTCCATCCTACCTGCAGTGGTTCCATCACCAGAAGTAGGTCAGACATGCCAGAAAATGAAAAGGCGGCCAGGAGAGGAGGCCTGGTGGGCGCCAACCATGGAGGGCTCGCTCGCAGCCAGAGAGACGTGAGGCTGTGAGAAGGAAGCGTCAGAGAGGTCAAAGGAGAGGGGTCGGGCATGGGGGTGGGGGTTGTTGATACTGTCAAACACAGCAGGAAAGGAGTGAATTGAAAAATGCCCCACCACCCCCAACTAGGTGACAAGAGGCCCCTGCTGACGGTACAGGGACAGCTCGGTCAGGTGAGAGTGGGGCCACAGGAAAAGGGGTCTCTTTGGCTTTTTATTGGTTTGGGTGTGCACGCTTGCTTTGTACAGAGGAGTCTGTAGAAAGCTGTTAGGCTGAAGGAGGACAGGTGTGGGGACAGCCATTGAGATTTGGGGTGGGGCAGGCATCGTGGGGAGGGAACAGGACTGGGTGCCTAGCACAGTAGTGACGCAGGAAGGAGGTGCAGGTCGGTGCTGACTGAGGAGCCGGAGTGCAGGGAAATGAAGCTGAGGCATCATGAGCTTCAGGCTGTTTTTTCAATATGATTGTTTATAGTAAAGAGTCAAGTGTCTCCCACGACGTGCTGCTGCAGAATCACTCCTGTCACTTTTAGAGAATGCCGTTCCTTGGGGTTTGAGGACTCAGGGGTGGTGAGGGGAATCTTTTCTTGGTCACTTTGAGGTAAGCAGCTGCATCCAGCATGGAAATCATACAACCCCCAGCTACTGCTAAAACCCAAAACAACGATTTATAGACACACCCCTGTCCCTTAACATGCAAACTCGTATCATGGGGCAGGTGATGAACATGAGTGAGATGGACCCGCTAAGAGATGGTGCTGGAGGCCCCTGGTCCCTGTCCCCGGGCCTGGGGCAGAGGGAGGGTGGGGAACTGGGGGGGGGGGCCTGGGGCGCCCCGCCCCTACACAGGCTACCCCACCCCCACGGCCTGTTTCACCTGTGTTTCCTGGGCTTCTGATTTGTCGAGGGAAGTTAGAAATCAGGAATTGTATGTGAATATCTCATATGGGACACTGGCAACTCATTCAGGCACCTAAAAACCACCGTGTGAGCCAAAGAAACCCATTCGCAGGAAGTGTTCATGCGGGGAGGGCCATTCTCAGTTCTGCCTGACAGCCCTCAGTGATGTCACAACCACACTCACTTGCCTTTTTTAATTCTTATTTTCTGTCTGTTCTGGAATTGAATAAATCCTAAGGACACTATTCCCCCAAATAATTCTGATTTCAGTATCCATAATTTTTTTACTTTCTTTTCCTCTCTCTTCTTAGTCTTTTTTACTTCAGTTCTGGCTTCTAGCCCCACACTTCATCCTGCACACAGACTGCTAGCTTCTCAGAGCAGGGCTGTGCCTTATTCGTCTCCACAGGTACCGCGTGCCCCCAATCCTAAAGAATTTTCCCGGCATCATGTACTTTTCTGTGAGGTTCCTGAGACATTTCCTAGGATTTCAGCCCTCTTGAATCCTCTACACTTATACCTAGGCTGAGCCCCCAGTGGTTTAAAAACAGTCTTACATTGGAAATCCTGGAAGGGAATGGACTGTCTTGACCTGGAGGTGATGTACCGTAGCCAGAGCCGCTGTCCTCCTGTGGGTCTGATGGAAAGGGCAGAGACCATCTTGATTTTCAGTTTCTACCTCAGAAAAAGGCCTGTGGAGCTGGAGGTTTGGGACTATTTCTAATGCTCACAGAATATTTTCAACATTATGCATGTTGAAAATATCCAGCCATGTGACCATTCTCGTTATACTGACAATGCCTGGATTTTTTCCAAACAGCCCTCATACTTAAGCAGATTTATTCCTCACTCAACTCTAGGGAGAAGATCGCCTACTTCACCCGAGCAAAGATAAGCATCCCATCCCTGCCGGCCGACGATGTGTGATTACATCACCGAAGAAATGATTGTTTCACCTGTTCATTTCTTAGAGAGGGCAAGACTGAACATCATTTTTGGTTTGTTTCGGGGGGTGGGGTCTGGGGGCGAGGTTGTACTATAACTGTCAACTCTTAAAGAGCTTTTTATTTCACATTCGATTTTCAACATGTTAATTTGTAAAGTACCTTGAATGTAACTTTTATATGTTTAAAAAGACAAACACATCAAAATAACCAAAATGGGAAAATCTGGTACACAAATGTTGTACAGTGTGTCTGTGTGGCCATTGGGCTTTAGTTTGTAAAACTGTAATTGCGGCCGTATCCAGTGTGTGTCCTATTGAGCTGATGATTGAGAAATCACGTGGTTTAGCAGAAAGTGGTTTCTTCTTTCCTTTATGTTCTTGTGAGTAGACTGTGAAGATGGCAACAGCACCAAGTGATGTTTTTGTACCAGAGCGCAGCTCTTCCAGTGCGAAGTGAAATATGAGCGTGAGCTTCAGTGCAGTTCCTAGTCCACCTGAAACAGGTGCTTGCTGTATTCATTTCTGCCACCTGTGTGGGAACACTTCGTTTCCTTAAAGCAGTTTCCTTTATTGCCCTTTTCTGTTTGTCTAAAGAAAACAAAAACAAAATGCTACCTTCAAGAGCATAAGAATGCAGAGGAAGAGTACCCCCAGCTACACTAAAGATCTTGTGATCTCTGACGATAAGGGTAGGGAGATGGAAGGAGACAGCCAGTGAGCCTACAGTCCGCTGCAATAAACTCATCAGGGAGCAGCTGCTGCTTCCAGCTCAGCCTGAATGAGGGTAAGTGCTCAAGCATGAGTCTCTGGCTTGCAGCAGAATGTTTTGTCCTGAGTATGAGGATGGTGTCAAGTAGGAGAATGCGGTGGCCCATATTCTAAGGACAGACATTCTGATGACATGGAGAGAAACACATCGGCACTCATTTGGCGAAACCAAGAATAGAGGAAAGGGCTTCTTGATTCAATCAAAGTTGCCAAAAAAATATTTTTAAATCCTTCATTAAACAGATATCTAACATTTACTAGCAATTACTTTGCAGCTCTCATTTAGGGGATCCTATCTATAATTTATGGTAATGAGTTGGGAGGCAAAGAGAAGAGTGTGCCTTGAGATTATGAATTTGAAGTATAGGCTAAGTCATCTGTTTAATAAAAACCATTCTAGATGAGCAAGTTTAAAAGAGATGTGAACTGACTAAGGGTCATCTTCCAGTGCAGGATTTTAGCTTGCCCAATCCAAGCACTTCTTAAAAGAAACCAATTCCCAGCGTAGCTCTGCCAGCATCATGCCTTTTAAACTAAATGGTTTCATGCAGCTTAACTCATGTTACTCAGTTTGTAATACTGGCAGAGGCAATTTTTGGTTAGCTATATTTTATATATAGTTAAATTTTTTTTTTTATGCAAGAATCATCTTAAAGGAATGGGTCTCTTTAAAACAAACAAACAAACAAACAAAAGCCACACACAAGTTTTATTCCTAAACTAGAATACTCATTAGCAAGAATCTTTATATTCATGAAAGTAATTGTACATATTTTGGAAAGTTCATTTTATCAGAATCAAAATTCAAATTAAGCAGTTCCTGAGCCTAGAACTGTAATTGGTTTTTCCTAAGTGTCCCACCACTTATATGCAAATGTCTTTGAAGCTATAACTGAACGTGACACCACTTTAAACAAAAACCAGCCTCATGAATTAACAGCACAGTCCTTCAGGGCTGCCCAGTTCATTCTATTAGATGACTAAAAAAAACTAGAAAAAGTATACCTTTCATCCTTGTCAAGGTCAAATGTGAAAGACAGAAGTTTATTTAATGTAGAGTTAAATGAAGGTCAGCTGTTTTCAGCTTCTTAATTTGACCATGAAAATGTTTATAGAATTATGTGTAGTTGTACCGTACGATTTTGTTTTCTTCCATTTATTTATTTACGGTCTTATTTATGTTCTGTTTAATATATAGTTCGGTTCTGGCCATTTTAAATGTTGGACATAGAAAAGCCTATATTGGAATATTTACAGCTTTATAAATCATCAGATTAGCTGTTTACTTTTTGTAATACAAAAAGTTTCAGACAAGTATAAAAGAAGAAAATCTGTCTCAGGCTGGTAGTTAACAGTTGTGACCACAATGCTTCTGGTTCTATTTTACAGAATTTGCTCATTTCTAACATGAGAGATAAACTTATTTTAATATAATCTTTTTCCACACTTAAAAAATTAGCAATTGTGTTATATATTTATAGGCAGCTTTTAACAATCCTGTCATATTTGTACTAACCCAAATGATTCACAGTGACAAAACACTTTAATAACTTGATCACAAAACCATATGAACAATATGAATTTTAATATTATAAATACTATTTTTAAAGGTAGAATTTATTCTGCACAGGGTAAAAAGAATGTAATATTTAGTTCTCAAGTTTGAACTATCAGTATGTTATTACAATTTTGTATATCAGAATCTAAGTGTTACAGGTACAAAAATAATGTTGCTAGCCAAATGAACAAAGTTTAGCTGAATCTCTGTAGCATGCAAATCAAATAAATTTAAAATCTTTTTTTTTTTTTTCTTTTTTTTGCTATTACTTTATGTTGTATTAAATATCAAAAGCTCAGGACTGAACTAAATATTTAATCAGGTTAAATTCTGAATATGTTTCTGTTTTAATGTCTTGTTTGTAAAAGTGTGCAAATACATCATATAGAGTAACTTTGGTTTCTGCACTTTTCCTGTGTTTGTAGGTAGAAAAAAATTCAGTGTTTGTTTTTTTGGGTTTTTTTTAACAAAGATACATATTGCCTAATACTTTATTTCAGTGTCACTTATTGTTCAGTTAATTTCCCTGATTGGCTCACACAAGAGATTACTTGAACCATGTACTGAGCAAATGTAAAATCTTTCATGAAGAATTCCCCAAGCCAGCAATTTGTTGTGAATATTTCTTGGTTGGATGATATGTATTGCAGATAAAAAAAAAAAAAAAAAAAAAGACGATGTATTTTCATTGTGCACATAAAACCCAGGGCTCTAAAATCCGAGCTCTGTCATCGCACCGCTGGGCATTGGGCCAGGGAGGTTCTCTGCCCACACATCCCAGTCCTGACCTGCATTGCCCCCTGTGGCTGCTCCATGCCAGGCAGTGGGGTGGGGACAGAGGGACATTGGCCATCTCCAGCAGAGCACAGGACACAGAAGCAAAGGCACATTGTGTGGTAGATTTCCAAATAGAAGACTGCTCTCCTCTGTTTCCGACATAGTAAAGAAGGACGAGAGAACATGACTGACTTGTGGGGAGGGCTCCATAGAGGCGCCGAGGTCTCTGATTAGGAAGATGATGTGTCCTGCATCTCCCATCTCAAGCTTCAAAGAGCCAGCAGTTTGTTTTAGTATAATCAGATGTCATACATTTTAAATAAATATGCAGGAAGACTGTAGTTTCAGTATAATAGGTGGTCTTAAACACTTGAAAGTAAATGATTAGCAGTAACATTTCCAATTCCCAAAATATTCCTTTCTATGAATAACACCTTCACAGATATAGAAGTACTAATAGAATGCTTTATTTACTAGTTCTGTATAATCACTGAATCTATTTTAAAAACTGAGAAAACTCATCAGTAATGAGTATGATTACTATTAAGTCTTGATTGGCTTTGGTCTCAGAGTAGAAGATAAAAGTGGTTTATCATCTTGGAAAGAAATTATAGTTTAAGGAGCTTAATAGCCACAGGGGAACGCATTTTAGAAAGTCATAAGCATAAAGACTGGATGACCATGGAGTAGGAAATCCTACCAAACCCAAATCTGAGCATCTCCTGAGCAGTGGACGCCGCTGATCCAGGCTGGTGTCCTTAGATTTTCAGGTGGGGGGTTTTCATCTCCAGATGCTCACGGAGATAATGTCTTTCTGCCACTGCATTGTGGCCGGAAGCTAGAGGAGCCAGAGTGGAGCAGGTTGCACAGTTTAGCAGACACCCTCCTACGAGGAGAGAGACCCCAGCAAACCAGCCGATGAACAGGGCTTCCCCAAATTCCCACCTGGGCACAATCTCTGGGATCGTCTCATCCCAGAACTCCTGGACTGTCACATGGGCAACCAAGGAGACCGGGACCAGGGCTGCGATGCCTGCTGTCCAGAAGACAACTCCTCCCAGGATTAACAGCCGCTTCTTGAGTTCTTGCTGTCTCTCTCCAATTCTCAAGCAGTCCAGCCCAAACCCAGAGATCAGCAGGCCCAGAAATCCCAGGCCGTTTGACAGAAACATTAAAATCCTGGAGATCCTGAGTTCGGCAGGCAGAGCCAGGAAAGAATCAAAGTCCTTGCATTGCATCCCACCTTCCTCTTGGATGACACAGGTTTGCCAGAGTCCCATAGTCCAGTTTTCCATTTCATTTAATTCCAGGTTGAGGTTTTTCCAATGTGGCAGGTAGTTTGTAAGACAGGATAAAACCCATCCCAGCAAAGATATTGAAATTCCAGCTAATTGTGCCACGGCTCTAAATACTAAAGCCATTATAAAGTTCTGAGAGCTAGAGCCAAACTAACTCCTACCTTTCGGCTGCTGGGGAAAGTTTGGTACTTGTGTTATCGTTTGCAGAGCTCAGAAATATTTTTTCATTGTGTATGTAGGAGGATTCTTGCCAGAGTTGCTATTGTTTGATTGTATCTTGAATAGGTTTCAGAAAAGGATAGGGAAATAATTCTGTAAACCAGTAATGGCAAGGTGTGGCTAAGATCAATTGTCTAGTAAGTGATTTGTCCCCGAAGTAACATTAAGCAGTAATTATCCTCCTTTCGTTGTTAATGTCTAAATGGCTTTCATGTTGTTCGAAACCTTTCTCACAAGTCAAAGAATTAAGTCTAAAGGCAAAAAGTTTAATTGACAGTTTTGGGCCAACTCCTACCGCTTTATATCTTACTAACTGTGCCTGTCAGATTTTCATCTGTTATAGTTCTCACATTTCAGTGTATATATTGTGGTAACACTGAGGGTTATCATTTTTTAAAAAACAGGTTTAAGAAAAGTATTGCTTAACCAAATACATCAATCTTATCAGAAATCCCTCTAGACCTTAAATCAGGTCTATTTTTTTAATTCCTTAGGCTATATATAAAATAACATGAAACAATATTGAACTAAATAGCAAGTCTGTTTATCTGTATGCCTTTCTGTCAAACTCATACATGTGTTCCTAAATACGTGGGTTTTTTGGGGTTGTTTTTTTTTCTTTCTTTGCTTAAATGTGCTTTCTGTGTTATGGAAAAGTTAAGCAATAGGACTTTGTAGGTTAGAATTAACATCTCTTGATATACCACTAAAGTATATACATAAACAAGCCTGTAACTTTTAATTAAGCAAAAGGAAGTATTTATTAGGGCAAATGAACTGTCAATAACTCGATAGCAAGCAAAAAAAAAAAAAAAGTTTAATTGTTTACCTTATTTAAATATGAAGTTTTTGACATAAGAGACAAGAGAGGAGACTGCCCAGTATTTTGAATCTGAGAGTATCATGATGTACTGAAAACCTTCAGCCTCATAAAACTCTGTAACACAGGGTGCCTTGTAATTTCCCAAATACAAACCACCTCTGATCAAAGAAGACCAAAGTCATTACTGTGAAAATAACACCTCGAAATAGGCTTGCCCTGTGGTTTGGCCAGTGTAGAATGCTTGAAAGATGTCAGTCTTAAAACGAATTATCATTCCCAGCTACGAAGAATAACAAACAATTTTCTAATATAAAATTAACACATTAAAGATTAATACTGACTATATTGGATAATGACCACCACATTTTAATATAAATAACCAGATCCATGAAACTTTTTTGCACATACCTATGCCATGCTTTAACATAATCATTTTCTTTTAGATATAAGATTGCCTCTTCTTCATATTTCAAGGGAAATCTAGGATAGAAGAGTAGTAACTAAATGAGAAAATGTGAGCAGCACAGATTTAGGTATATAACAGACACCTTTCTCAGGTAGACCCCTACATCACAGTTGATGCAGAAAGTACATCTCTGATCTTGTCGAAGTTACGCTTTGGGCTCTGCAGTTCCATTTTCCAGGTATGGACACCGTGTTTCTGCCTCTGAGTAGTGGCCAGAAGCTAGAGGAGCCAGGGTGGAGCAGGCTGCACAGTTTAGCAGACACCCTCCTACGAGGAGAGAGGCCCCAGCAAACCAGCCGATGAACAGTGCTTCCCCAAACTCCCACCTGGGCACAATCTCTGGGATCGTCTCATCCCAGAACTCCTGGACTGTCACGTGGGCGACCAAGGAGACTGGGACCAGGGTCGCGATGCCTGCTGTCCAGAAAAGAACTCCTCCCAGGATTAACAGCCGCTTCTTGAGTTCTTGCTGTCTCTCTCCAATTCTCAAGCAGTCCAGCCCAAACCCAGAGATCAGCAGGCCCAGAAATCCCAGGCCGTTTGACAGAAACATTAAAATCCTGGAGATCCTGAGTTCGGCAGGCAGAGCCAGGAAAGAATCAAAGTCCTTGCATTGCCTCCCCACTTCCTCTTGGATGACACAGGTTTGCCAGAGTCCCATAGTCCAGTTTTCCATTTCATTTAATTCCAGGTTGAGGTTTTTCCAATGTGGCAAATAAGTTGTTATAATGGATAAAACCCATCCCAGCAAAGATAATAAAAGTCCAGCAAATTGCATTGCTATTCTAAAGGCTAAAGCCATTGCCACGAATCTTAAGACGTTGGCCAGCCCTATAGGGAGCTACTGTCTTTTTTGTGGTTTATAGTAATGTGACGATCTTGGTTCTATGCTGCCTGGAATATAAGCTTTGGTCATTAACTCCTTGGGCACTCTCAAACATGTTTTTGTTCTTTTTGAATATAATGTTTCATGTAAAGGACGAAGGACTCTGTTAAAACTGTGAGTTAGGCTTTCTGATAAGGATTTGATTTGTTACCTTCCAATTTGCTTCGTAAAATTATATCCCCAATGCTTGATGATATAAGTCTAAGGATGAACAAAGAGGGCTCTATGACCCCTCACCCTAAAAGACAACAGAAATCTTTGTGCTTCAATATGGATTAATTAGATTTTAAGTGGTGATAAAAGGCCAGCTGTCTCTGTAACAGGACTTCATTGTAATAGCTGAATCTGAGATTTCAGGATGCAAAACAAGCCCTTGTAAAGAAAGGTAGACTGTTTTCCTATAATCTTCACTCTCCTCCGACTTCCTTAACCTACATGAGGGCCTGGCCCGTGCTCTTGAGTGTCCCAGGGACTCAGTCCAGACTTGGAAGGAAAGTATCCCTCAGATTCCTTTGAAAGGTAGAGGCTGGTTCACTGGGTTAATTAAAATGAAGAAGACAGAAGCTCTTGCCCAGAGGTACTTAGTGAGGAAGGGGGCAGGCTGGGGAGCTCTGGATTTCACTGGAAGATTTCCTCCAGCCCTTTTGAAGGACTTGGGGTAAGGCATGATTTCTTAGTATCCAAAAGGCGTTTTCTGTCCAGAGCTGCGCTATCTCCACTGACACTTAAACCGCAGAGACAAAAGCATGAAGACACCTGCCAGTTCCAAGACAAAAGACCCTGGTCTGAAAATAAGAACCACATGGGGCTGATCTTTGAGGCTTCAACTTATTTTTTTTTTTATTATTATTATTAATATTTAGGCCACACCCTTGAGAGCATGCTGCAGAGCTGGCCCCTCTGAGAACACAGCTTGCAGGCCAGGATGGGATCACACGCCAGCTGCAGGTGCTGCCGGGCCCAACTCTCCACAGGGCCCCGGGCCGGCCTGCACCCACAGTGCAAAGGCAGCTTCTGCTGGGCCCCGTGGGTCAGGACAGGCAGGTTCCTCACGGGGAGCCACTACCTGGTGAAGCAGAACCACCACCTGTCACAGCTGCGTCCAGCCCAGGATCAGAGAAGATCTTTTATGATGTTGCTCAGTCGGAGATCAGAGGCCAAACCCTGTCCTGATGTAGCCACACTGAGCTTTAGCGTCAGGGTAGATGGGTGGTGTTGTCTTTAGCATTCTCCATCATTTTAAAGTTGAACTTTTAACTTGTACCGACTTGCAGAATCCCTTAGGATATAGTGCTGTCCTCAATGTACTAAAATAAGAAATTGGCATTTTAAAAAACAAAGAAGAGATGTCAGGGATGGCTCAGTGGGTTGAGCACTCATCTTGCAGCCCTGGGTCTAAGTATCAAATCCAGCCCCAGCTCGTGTGGACCCACATGCTGAACTAGAGAGTGCCCCCAGTTCAGTTCTCACTGGGGCTAGCTTTCTATGTGGGAGGCCCCCAGCCAGTTCCTTCCTAACCTGCATAGCCCTGCACCCACCTGTGGAATGAAACTGTAGAAAACTAATAATGTGCAACTATGGAGACTGCTTTGGGCCCTCCCCCTTCTCTGTCTCTCTGTTTCTCTGTCAAAAACAAAAATAAATCTTATAAAAATTAAAAATAAAAATTTTTAAAAAGAAGAGGTGGTACATATATACAATGGAATATTAGTCATAAAAAAGAATGAAATCTTGCCATCTGCAACAACCTGGTTGGACCTAGGGGGTATCGTAAGTCAAGCAGAGAAAGACAAATGTCATATGGTTCCACTTATATGTGGAATCTAAAGAACAAAATAAATGAACAAACTAAAAAGAAACAAACCCGTAGATACAGAGAACATTTTGATAGTTGCCAGATGAAAGAGAGGGGATTGGCCAGGTGGGTGGAAAAGGGGAAGAGATTCAGAAGTACAAATTCATAGTTACAAAATAGTCACAGGAACATAAAATACAGCGTGGGACATACAGTCAATAATAGTGTGATTCTATATGGTGTCAGATGGGTACCAGATTTATCAGGATAATGACTTCTTAAGTTATATAAATGTCTCATCACTATGTTGGGCACCTAAAACTACCGGTAATATAATATTATATGTGAAATGTAATTAAAAACTTTAAAAAGCCATAAAAAATAAATAAAATAGAGGTACAAAATAAAAATAAAGATTTACAAATACAAAATAAGAAATAGCCCCATTCTGCACAGAGACAGAGGGTCCAGAAGGGCTAGAGATTTGCTGAGGACCTCATCATCGGGAGAGGGGATACAGGCAGCTAGCGCTTTCCTTCGGGAGCAGGTGGGATGGAGAGAACTCCAGAGAGCCCTCAGCAACAGTTACAGAGAGGGGCGTCGTACCATCACAGGGCAACGCTTGTGAAATGGAGTTGGCTGCTCTGTGAGCGCTTCATCTCAGAGGCGTTTGTAAATGGGCCATGCTCCCCTGTCTGGGCTCTTGTGAAGGAGATGTCTGCCCTGGTGGGAGATGACCCTGAACAACCTCTAAGTACCCTCTCAACTCACTTATTCTTTCAGAGTTTAAGAAAAAAAATTTTGAGTGCTTCCTAGGCAGTCAGTGCTGAAAATACAACCAAGACCAGCATGGTTACAGGCCCTGCCCACCAGAAAACAGAGAAAGAGAAAGAATTCAAAGAAACGAAAAGAGCGGGGTCTGAATGTTCCAGGCAGACAAAACCCCAGGGCAACAGCCCTGAGACTGGAGAGCACAACCCGCACCCCCCAAACCCCCCAACCTGGGGGCTCCCGGCTCCACATGTCAGTCAGGATTAGCCGCTTAGGCCATGCTGCTATAGGGGGTGGGGGAGGGGGGGTACAAGTACTATCATTACCTTCACACTGGTCAGCATGTGGACAACTACATTATCTCTGTCTCGAGAACATTAAAAAGAAAAGGAAAGAAGGAAAGAGCCCTCTTAAACAGCCCAAGATGTCAGCAGATCATGTACATTTCTGACGGAAGGTTCTGGTGATCAGCCATCCCATTTTGCCCAAAGCCACACATTCTGGGAAACTGCTCAATCCAGGGCAAGGGTTGGTAAACGGCCCCAAATAAACCATCCCAAAATTTAGTCACTTAAACAAATGATCATATGTATGTATGGATATATGCGTGTTGCTCAGGAATCTGCAGTGTGGGTGAACAGTTAGGGACAGTTCATCTCTGCTCCTAGAGGTGTCGGCTGAGGCTGAATGACCTCTTATGACCTTGTCTTGGAAGTCACAGTGCATCACTTGTGCCATCACCTCATAGACGAGTCGGTCACAAGGAGAGGGAACACAGGAGTAGACTCCATCTTTTGATGGGGAATAGCAAGATTCTAGAGGAGCTCGTGGGAGTGGAAATACTTTTGTGGTCATTTTTAGAAAATAAATCGGTCACGAAAAGCCAATCAGATCAACCCATTAATGAAGCCATTGACTAAATCTAGATTCTAGAAAATACCTGGCAAGCATTTCAAGGAAAGATGACCCTTCTTTATCGCCTCTATTTTATGCTTTTTTTGCTCAGGATTTAATTTGTGGACCCAACCAAACTCCCTGGGTCACGCGGACTTTGACCGCATTTGCACAGACTCCTGCCCGTGCAGTTTACCACAGCTGCTCGCCCTGTTCTTGCTGCCATCAGAGAAAGGCGTCCCAGGGCCGCTCTTGGACCCAGACTCGTAGGGCCAGGTCCCGGCTCTGTGCCGGAGACTGTGTGAGAGCTAGGGGTGCGAAGATCTGTCCTCAACAAGAGCAGCCCGAAGAAGGCAGTCCGCCAAGCATTGTGACAGAGGCGGTGCTGAGGAGGTGGCTATCTCAGGGGAAGGCGGCAGGCAGAGGTGTCCTGAAAGGCAAGATTGGTCCTGAAAGACAGTGGGTGGGAAACTGTTTCAACAGCAGCTGCGTGGGGGAAAGTGAGGGGGCCCACAGAAAATGCACCACTAAATCATTTGGAGTTCAGGATATATGTAGATAAGAGCCTTCAAACAATTATAAGCAAGCGTGTGACACAGTCATGTTTGCATTTTAGAAACCTGACTGATGGCTCCAATGATGAGCTTCACCCAAGATACAAAAGCCACACAGACAAGCCCACCTAAAGCCACACGGGACCCTGGCTGCTGCTGGCAACAGTGTGTGGCCCCTGGGTGGCTTGCTCTGACCCCCACCTCTTCAGCTGGTGTGCACAGGGGAAGGTGCACAGGAAGAGAGACTGAACAGGGGCGGCAGGGGCGCAAGATGTTTTCAGAGAGCGTTGGAGTTCGAGAGACGCACAATCCCATGTTGTCAAAATAGACCCTTCAGGGAAGCCAGGATGGCTCAGTGGGTTAAGCGCTCACTTTGCAGCCCTGGGGACCAAGGATCGAATCCCGGCCCCGGCCCGTTTAGACCCATATGCTAAACTGGGGTGTGCCCCCCAGTTCAGTTCTCATTGGAGTGAGACCCCGGCCCAGTTCCTGCCCTGTGCAGCCCCACCCACCTGTGGAATGAAACTTTGTGAAAAAACCAGTGATGTGCAACTATGGAGGCTGTTCTGGGCCCTCCCACTTCTCTCTATCTCTGTCTCTGTATCTCTCTCTCTCTCTCTCTCTCTATCAAAAGCAATAAAAATAAATCTTTAAAAAAAAAAAAAATAGACCCTTCAAAAATCCCCCAGGTGTTGGGTCCAGCGCACATCTCCCTGTGAGGCCAGCAGCGGGCCAGCTGGCTCTCCCGGGCTTTGGGGTGAACACAAGGTGAAGGAGTTGGCTTGCTTTGGGACCTTGTATGAAAACTATTCACTGAACCTTAAGATGGTCAGAGAAGCACTGCTGTGAGAGAGGAGGGCACTGGGAAAACTAACCAGAGAAGAGACAAACCTCCCTGCCTCCCCTACCAAGCACCAGGCAGGGCGCTAGCTCTCAGTAAGAACCGCCCCTTCCCCTGCAGGGGCTGTGGGGGGGCCTCCCTGTCACTATGACAAAGGCAGAGGTTTCTCTTGCCAAGCACAGTTTTTTGGATTAAAAGAAAACCTATAGTTTATTTGGTTTTTCTTAATATGTCTTGTCCTGCTAGACGGTAACGATCACAATTAATACCATGAGCTCAGAAGTCAGGACAAGACACTGTTGCCTTCACAACCCCCATAGCACAATGCCTGCATCTACTGTGTGACTAAGAAATGGATGAGGTGGGTCCTTCTAAATGGTAATGAGGGTAAATACAGAATGCAACACACTGCAGGTTACCCTGAGTAACGACAGAGCCGTCCTGTTGTGTCTGACCTGACCAGTGAACTCTAAAAAAAGTAACCTCCATCAACCACCCTTAGTGGGATAGAAAACAATGCCGAACATCACGAGTTAGCAAACAAGAGTGTCCTGTTCCAGAAGGGTGTCCAGATTGACATATTCTGCATTTGGGGAAAATACAGGCAGGCTAAGTAGTACACCAAAATGTTCACAGGGTGCTAGAGATGGGTGCTTTTTTCTCGTCCTTGTTTTCATTATTTATATATTCCAAGGTTTCTACAAACCATGTGAGATTCTTATAAGAAGAAAAAAATAAATGTTATAAAAGAGAAATAAAAGTAACCTGCTTCAGTCTGTTCACCACCTAGAAAGTCCTAAACTAAACGTGTCAGACCAGTGGGAATAATTTTGGGGAGCTGACTCTCCAAAGATACTTCAACATAGGAAGCCCTGGCTGCAAGTTCAAAGACCCGGGCAGACACGTTACAGTTTGCAGAGCAGAATCAGTTTGTGTTTGTTGATATAGTTCTCCTTGCAGTCTCTTCATGTCCCCCCACACCCCACTTTTTTTTTTTTTACTCTAATGTGCAAGGACTGGGTGTTTTTCTTTTTCTTCTCTGCAAAACCCTTTGGTGGAAGTTTCATGGGCAGTAAACAAATAGACTGCCTGGCACTTATGAATCCAACCAATCCAAGTCACTGATAAGGGCTAAGAATTTTAAAACAATTTTTTAGAAACCACCAATGTCCTACATGTCTGGAGGCCAAAGACTCACCCAGCTAGTGGTATTCGGGGGATCGGAACAGAAAGGTATTAGGGACCATATCTGTACTTCAGAGAAGTCACCTTGAGCACAACAACAAGACTCAGGGAGTTTAAGTGCAGCAGAAAGGGAGTTGGCAGAACCCAGAGCGGCCACAGACCCACCTTCTCCACGGCCCGAGGCTGAGCCTCAGCGGAAAGCAGCGCAGCTGGGAGGAGTGTGTAGACCGGAGGGAATGTCCGAATGCACACACAGGACTCCTCTCACGTGCAGTCTCTCTGGTTTGGCAGCGGCTGCAGGGGGCCCTCGTCAGCTTCAGGGCATGGCACTTAAGACAGGAGCAGGGGGCCCAGGTCAGCCTTCCCTTGTACGCGTGGAGGACTGTATGGCATTCCACCAGCCAGCTAAAAGCCTGTTGCGGGGAAGCCGGATGGCTCAGTGGGTTAAGCGCTCACTTTGCAGCGCCGGGGACCGAGGATCGAATCCCGGCCCCGGCCCGTGTGGACCCATGTGCTGAACTGAGGAGTTCCCCCAGTTCAGTTCTCTCTGTGTCTCTGTATCTCTCTCTCTCTCTCTCTCTCTCTCTCTCTCTCTCTCTCTGTCAAAAATAAATAAATAAATAAATAAATAAATAAATAAATAAATAAAAGCCTGTTGCCTAGCCAGGTGTGTGCGGATGGGGAGTTCCTGAACACCTAGTTATCTGATGTTTTTGTGTTCTGAGGCTCCAGTTGAGGTTTTATTCCAAGCCTTAGAAGGACTCATGCTTGAAAAATAATGCAAGTCCTCAGTTCTGGATAGCAAAGGGGACGTCCTATTGTGCAGGGACCAAACAACAGAATAAAGTGTGAGAATAATGGCCAGTATTTACTGAGCACTTACTGCTTGCTATGCGTTAGGATAAGAGCTTTATCTGTGTTATCTTACTTATCCTCACATAAGCCTAAAATGTAGGCACTATTATCACCTCAGTTAAACAGATAAGAAGTCAGAGGCTTAAATAAGCCAATTAGTTTGCCATGCATTGAGCAGAGGATTAAGTCCGAGCCTGTAGACCTCTGAAGTCCAGACCTTAATCATTTTCTGCTGTACAAATCGGTCTCTTTTGGCCATTGCCACAGTCCCCTCTTCATTTTGTCTCGAAGCCTTCCCTGCTAACCCTCGGCATTCACCGAGCACAGTGCTTCCTCTTTGGACCAGAATCAGCCGCAGGATACATCCAACAGTAGTGAGAGCTGAAACCAGGGAAGCTCACACTGGTTTTGTGGCTATAAAGTTTAACACTGTGACAGCAAAAGGGTTTTAAAGGGAAGGATATGGGACTATCCTGGCCAGGGACACAAGTACCACCCGCTACACAAATAGAAATAAAAAGTCCTCTATATCTGGATTAACTGAGTTCTTTTCTTTGTAAATCCTTTCTAACTGTTAATCTAGGCTCATAGCCCTCATGGCTAAGTTAATTTCCAGTGAACAAATGGGAAAATCATTGCAAAGCAATGACAGCCTTGGCACCTACTCTTCAAAAAAAGAAAGATTTATTTTTATTGTTTGAAAGAAGATGAGAGGGAGTGAGAGAGAAAGGGGAGGGCCCAGAGCAGTCTCCATAGTTGTACACCATTAGTTGTGACACGGTTTCATTCCACACAGGTGGATGTGGAGCTGTACAGGGTGGGAACTGAACTGAGGGCCTCTTGCATGGGAGGTGAGAACCTTGCCCACCAAGCCATCCCAGTGGCTACCAGTTGCTCCACAGTTCAGCATAGGGGTTTGCACAGGGTAGGACTAGGAATTGAACCCCAGACCTCGCAATTATAAGGCTAGCACTCAACGGCTGAGCTATCTTGGCATCCCTGCCTTGGCACCTCCTCTTGAAGGAGGTGAGTGTCTAGAGACTCCTGCGATCCCAAAGGAGCCCCGACACCTCAGACACCACAGCAGCTTCATTCCATGGGAGCTGAGACCTGAAGCCCTGACACACCTGTTTAAGACCAGTGTCAAGACAGAGACCTGGCGTCCAGCTGAGATTCCAGCTGCTTACACTGTCCTCCACTGCTGGGTTCTGACAGACAGCTACAGCCCCAACTGGTGCTCCAGCCCGGAGAGTACTTGCCTTTTCTCTGACAGGCCAGACTCCCTGCAAGCATTCGCTGCTGAATGCTTGTGAAGTTCTGGGAACTATTAGGAGCTGGAGAGGGGCAGCGAGCTGGGAGGGCATGACTCCGGGTAGACAGAGCCGTGTGTGGGAGCCCCTCTTCCTGGATCCTGGAGAAGAGCCATAAGGATGATGAGGTAGATGCAGGGATGATAGGAAGTGACACTAGAAAATAGACTGGGGGTCACAGTCATTAGTTATTCAACAAATATTTATTGAGCACCGACTATGTGTGAGGCACCATGCTAGGCCCAGGGGTTAGACAGGGATGGCTAAGAATGCACAGTCCTTGCGCTTCAGGTAGGGAGATAGACCATGAACAAGTGGAAAGGAAAGAATAGGGGATCCCAGATTCTAATAAGATTCATGAAGGATGGTCTAAGTCTGTCTGAGGAGGTACCATGCGAGCCAACCAGAACGTCAACCAGAGACCTGGGAAAGCATTCCAAAGGGACCAAGAGTCTGAAGCCAGATGGGACATGTCTGGCCTGTTTAGGAACCAAGCAAAGGGCAGTGTGGTGGCAGGCCTGTGATCAAGGCGAAGTGGGGACCGAAGAGGCCGGGAGATACGGGAGGGAGAGGCCACGTGCAGGCAGGAGGGCACAGACAGGCACTGAGGTTTGACTGGAATTGCTTCCTTTTGCTGAAGCCCAGAAGCACTGAGTTGTTTCATCAATTTGTTTTTCTTGGCTGCTGGAAGAAATGGGTCGCTAAATCTGGGGAGAGATTAGTGGAGATGGCGAAACATGGAAGAATTTAGGGTGTGTTATCTGGAGCTGGAACAAGGGTGCCCTGTTGATAGCTGTGGGTGATGAAAAGCAGATGGTGGCACTTGGGATGAGGAGCAGACGGTGACACTGAGGATCATTGCTTTAGTTCTGGGTGACTCGTGGCAACATGTACTGACATGGGAAAGACCCCAGGAGAGAGAAGGATGAGAAGAATCAAGAGTTCTTTAGGTTGTGTTATATTCGAGATCCTATCAGTCATCTGCATCAGTGAGACTGACATAAAGCCGGGAGCAGAAGGGAGGGGCCGTAGGAGGAGGTTGCCCAGGACAACCATACACCAGCAGGTGAGGCACCTGAGGGACACCCTCACCCCATCTGGGTGCGAGGGTAATTGACAGAGGAAAAGCCCCTCCTACTTTCTTCCAGAGCGATGCGGCGGGGAGGGTACTGAGCTGCCAGTCTCGATGGGACTGACTGGAGTTAGATGCTTCCTAAGCACCTGGAATTAAGGACAGGGACGTTTAAAAAGCAGGAGGGTAGAGACTGGCCCTCTGTTCGCTTCCTCCGGAATCCACTAGAGGATCATGCGGCAACCAGCCACCTGTGTTCCCCAAAGGACAATGTTTTTTAAAAAGAGAAGGAACACTCTAGGGGTGGCGAATCTTTTGGCGATTGAATGACAAAGTTTATGAAATAAGAGTATACTCGCTCGACTCGCGTGCCAACCCATTGAGTGAGATAGAGGTATCGATTGTTTTTATGTCTATAAGAGCATAAACAATAATTTTTAAAATGATATTCACAGCTCCGCATGCTGAAATAATTGCTCCACGTGCCACTTTGGGCACGAGTGCCACAGGTTCGCCACCCCCGCCTAGGCATAGCCTAGGCCCGGTCTGGCCTAGCAAAGGGTGACAGGGTTATTTTTTCTTGGGTATTTAAACATTGTGTAACTTGAATAGACTCCTTTCCTTTTTCACCAAATCTCTGCTTCCAGAATTTGCCAGTGGCAGCCGGCAGCGGGACCCCACTTGCTGCTGTTCAGCAACATCAGGATGTGAGTAGGTGACTGGGTGGCAGCTTCTGATGTTCAGAGATCCGAGCTGGGAACAGAAATTGAGAGTCATTAGCCTTCAGAAGGTATTTAAAGACACAGATAAGATACCATCGCCAAGGGATTATGAGGGAAGAGAAGAAAGGGCACGATGAAACTCCGCGAATGCCAACATCATGGAGAGGGGGAAAGGAGAGGAGCCCCGAAGATGACTGAGAGGCACCAGTGGGAGCGTAGCCGTGGGGGCAGCAGCCAGGAAAGGGGGCTGCTTCCTGTCTGGCAGTGTGACCAACTTGCCTGATGCAGCTGAGAGGTGGAGCGAGGAGCATAGCAAAGATGCTTCTGAGTGGCAGAGGCCTGACCCTGTATGTTATGTGTAAGAATGTGCACTTAGTCCTGTAAGGGTGGGGAAGCTTTAAAAGTGATTTGAAGCAAGAGGGTGACATTATCAGGTTTGGGTTAAGATAAGAATGAACTAGAGACCAGCTAGAAGGGCCGCAGCCATGAAGGCAACGCCAGGAGACCGGATCTGGGAGAGGAGCAGTAGAAGGAGCCAGGCAGAGCCAGTGAAGGTAGAACGGTCAGAACCTGGTGACCTGGGAGACTGAGAGGAAGAGATTTCGAGATTTCAATGTCGCATATGGAACGTCATAGCCTCTGCCAAGACAAGAGCTAGTGGGACAGCATTAGGGACAGGTTGGGAGGCTGGGAGCAGACAGAATAGAGCTCCATCTTGGACATGTTGAGTTCCAGATTCCTGCGGTCCACCTCTGTGGCTTCACAGGTCTCATGCTCAGGGGAGAAGCTGCAGCTGGAGCCAGAAATCCATGAATGATAATTGAAACCCTGCACTGGGATGAGATTACTCAGTGAGGATGGAAAGCAATCGAAGCAGAGAGCCTGGGAGGGTTCTCTAATGTGAGAGGGCCCCCGGGGGACACATGCTCAGGACTCTTCCAACTTCTTGATTCGTGAGATTGTTAGGACTGTCACCCCTCAGGACAGTGCCTGTGACATGATTACAGCCTTTTGGATTCCGTGTCTGTTTACGAACACTGGGTTCACTCAGGAAGGTGTGGGCTTCACAGGATCACATGGCAATCCCCCAACCTTAGGGAGCTCTGGATTTCCTTAACGAAGGGGTTCTGGCCCTGCATTCCAGAGGACTCTGGGAACAAGGCAGCCCCAGCCAGCAGTGGGCCATGAGGAGCTTTGGGGAACAACAGGTGAAATTTGGATTCGCATCACTGCCTGAGGCCATTGGAGCTGCACCATGTTGCAAATCTCCTGGTGTGCCGTTTACATCAAATGCAGTGGAAATGCCACTTCCTGGAACTGAGCAGCCCAGCAGGCCTGACATGTCTGTTCCTTCTCTTTAAACAAAAAGACAGACTATAGAAAACTTAGAGTCCTCCGTCACTAGGTCAACAAGTGTTTATTGAGCATCTACTGCCGGCCTCCCCTCATGGAGCTTGGAATCTAAGGATTGGGCTGGAAATACACATTCAACACCTGCATGAAACCATCTGTGGAAAGGCAATCCTGCAAGCATCCATGTGCGGTCTGGGCCTCTGGGAATCGTGAGTCCCCAGTCTGGGAAGGGACACTACACTCAGACATGTGCCAAGGAGAAGTGGGAAATCGCCAGCACCGGAGGCTGTGGAGGAAGGCCTCTCTCCACTCAGGCAGGCTCCTGGGAGCTGGAAAAACGGCTGCAATCCTGCCTTACCCTCCAAATCTCAAAGAGCCCTGAGCACAGTAGAGGAGCTCGGGTCACATGCTCACAGAGCTTTCCGGACCCGTGAGTCATCCCGGGGACGTATCTTAGGACAGGTAGTTTCAACTCAAAGCCAGGCATGCAATGGCCAGCCCCAGACTGCTGAGCCCAGGATGGGGAGAGGTCTGTGGGGCAGACCTGCCTGGGGTCTTCCCACTAAGGGGCACCTGCTGCTGCCAGATACACCCATCTCCCCAAACACAAAGCTCTTTGTTCTCTCAATGGGTCATTCATCCGATTTCCCCAAAAGCAGCGTGTTAAGGGGTCTGATGGGAGATTTCACTCATAAATCCCCTTGCGATGGAAAGCCTTGTAACCCAGCGACATTTTTGATCATGGCCTTTTCTTTCGTAAACTCCATGTTATCTGTGAATGCGCCTGCTCCACCCAGCCATGGAGCCTAGCAGAATAAAGCTGTGCCAGGCAGTCCCCACAGGGACACGGCTTCCCCCAGTCAACATAGTGGGCCTTTGAACACCCCGCCCAAGGCTCATAAAACGGGTCTCATTTCAGAATTGTGACAATTATTCCCCCCAAGAGGTAAGACATTTCCACAAATACAAGATTATTTAAAGGAAATGGAAGTGCTTGGGCTCTGGAATCAGAAAGACCTGGGTTCAAATCCTGACTCTACTGCTTACAAGTACGGGAGTGGACAGCACCTCCTTCTCTTCTCATGCTTCTAACCTGTAAAATAGTGATCATAGTAACACAGCGTGGCCGGGAAGAGCGGGGACAATGACGGAGATCTCAGTGCACATCGGAGGCTCCCCATACATGTTACTATTTTTATTTTGTGTTTTCTTTTCAAACCCACCTGCAGAGGATAACGCGACACTGAGCGGGTTATCGGTTATTACACACAGGCCAAAACAGGTGTCTGTCCCAAAGTCTTTACACAATTGGATTCTTCGGAACTTGGGGTTTGTGCCAATGGAAACATCTTGGCAGGCAGGCTTGGCTCAGCTTGCCTGCCCCTGAAACCTATTCTTTCTCCTCAGACATGACTGAATGGTTCTCTTCCCGGCTGGCCCAGCTCTCATTCTGGGCCCTCCATGGCAGTTTTGTGTGACTGTCTCACTTGCCTTCAGATTAAGAGGATCAGGTACCCAGGTCGTCATCACCTGTGGTTCCTGTGGCCACCAGCCCACCTGTTCGACCTGTGGCTGAGACGGGCCAGCTGGATCCAGAGTCAGGGTTTCCTGCCAGGTTTCTCTGGGATCCTGCTTTGGAAGAAGGGCTATAGATATGATCAGCACAAAGATTTCCATCAGCCTTAGCAGGAAGGATAATTTTATATATATTTAAGAGGAGACCAACTGATTAATTGTAAATATGAAATACTTTGCATTTGCCCCAAATCTTTTCATTCATCCATCCTTTCATCCACCCACTTACCCATTCATTCCTACACTGTGGATTGCCCAAGCTGAGTGACGGTAATAAGCACATCAAGCATCAGAGATGGAAAGAGGGATCCTCACTGCTAAGTAGCTCACAGGCCATTCAGAGAGATGGACAAGCAAAGAGGCAGTTAAATGCAGCACCACGAGGGTGGAGTGAGAGGAAGAGAGAGAGAGAGAGGTGAGGGGTGGGCGGCGGAAGGGGAAGTGAACATTTGCTGTGAGTCCCCTGTGCTGGGCTGCACAGTTGGGAAGAACTCCTGGGTGCTGTTTCACGGCCACGCAAAGCACACTGGGAGCCAACAGAGCAGAGAGGAGGAGCAGGTAGGGCAGGCAGCAGGAACAGAGTGGGTGAGGCCCAGCGGTTAGGACACAGCAGGTCCCCAGGCTGGAGAGGCTGGTGGCAGCAAGCAGGGAGGGAGGGGCCCAGGGTGTCCTCATCCTCTTTGAGCCCTTGGCCCTTTGTGCAGGGGCCTGAGGCCTAGGGATTCCTCTTCAGAATAATGTTTTTAAATGCATAAACTAAATTAGATTAAAAACTATATAGGCTGACAAAGGAAGCCAACTACATTGAAATAGTTGCCAACGTGGTTTTGAATAGTAATAGATATGCTTCTTTGTTAACACATTAAATAACAAGCTCTAGTGGAGGGACCACTAGTACAATAGCTTCCACATGATGACAGTGTAACTATGTCACATGTCTGCAATACCCACAGTGTGGTATGAAAATAGCTTGGTTTCCATTGGTGTCAAACTGTCTGCACTACTAAACCACTACATTCAGAATTAAAGGAAATGCTAAATTATCATTAGAGGTTAGTAGAAAATGTAATTATTTCCCATTTCCCATTTCAAAGGACCCATTTATTGAAGTTCATGGGCTCCAACTGTACAAACAACTGGGCCGACTGGCTTCTCCTGCTCTCCTCCGGCCACTCTCAATTCGGACGTGTTCGTTGATGTTCATAGTCCTTCTCTCCTCACTAGAATGTAAGCTTCCTGTGGGCAAGAGTCCACCTGCCTTTTCACCTCTGTGTCCCCGGAGCCTGTCAAAGACAAGTCTCTGCATATATTAGACGCTCTGTAAATGTTTGTGGATTGAGTGAATGAATCATGCCATGTTAAGGATTTTCAACTTTGGGAAGGGATGTGGAGGGTGGGTGGGGTGGGGTGGCAAAGAGATTTATCTGTGGATTTCAACCAGAGTGTGAAAAAAATCTCCAAGTGTTACCATATCTGCTCCATCTATTCTGGTCCCAATTAGGCACCAAGATGGATAGAGGATGACTCTGGTGCTTCTGAAATTCATGATGACCTTGCTTTTCCTGTCATGCACTCAGCAGACATTTACTGAGAATTGACTAGATGAGTCACTGTGAGAGGATCTCTGCCTCACCCAAAGATTGATACATATGGTCCCTTAGAGTATGGAATATGGCCCACAAGCAATATTTCATGTTCAAGAATTGACTTGTTAATTAATCAAATACATATGTAGCATGAGCTACAAGTGCTCTGGGCAGTTTTGGATATGGCCCCTTCTGAACAGACAGTACACAATCTTATAGAGAAAACAAGATATCCACCTAATAACTGACATCCAAGGTAAAGACGGGCAGTGCCATAGACCAGAAACAGATTAATGGAGACACATCAGAGAGGAACCAGGGTCAGCCAGGGAAAAGGAACAAACAAGTTGATTTGGGAAACGTCATTGAGAAAGTGGCATTTGAACTTAGCTCAGGAAGTTGGGCAGGATTTGAATAACATTAATTTTAAATGGTTTATTCCTTGCCAGTAGAGAGTGATTGAAGATTAAAATTCTTTATCTTACTCCTTGATGTTTTCTTATTAAAGGTCCAGCTCAAACTATCAGACACTGAATAAATCACTCTTATCTGAACTGTACCCCATATGTCTTCAGCGTTTGATTGGATTGTTAAAACAATCATGACCCCTTGCATAATTTGAAATTTATTTTTGTGAAGGTTTCAATGTGAAGCTTTAAAATAGTTCCATAATCCTTACAAGAAGGAAAAGATAAATATATTTTATTTCACTTGTGGAATTTATGCAACTCCTACTTGACTCTCAAATAACAATGGAGAAAATCATGGTCCAGGGTGTGGGCGTGGGGGAAGTTTCTTGGCAAATTTTAAGACCTGCTGTGGAAAAACAAAAGGAAATAGGAGTAGGAGTCGATCTTTAACAGCCAGGGATGTAATTTAATGTCAAAAAGATATTAGGAAATATGAGATATGGTGTTAATATGTCATTAATTTGAAGCTCAAAAGAACTCAATGGACTTTGTAATTATAAGGATGGGTATTACAGCAGTGTTTCTTAAACTGGAGAAATTTACAGGGAATTAATTTTTTAGTCTTCTCAGAACTTGCTCATGACTCCCAGTTTGAGAAAACAATAACTTATTAAGCTTAGTATTTTTATGCAACTATCTACTGCAAATTATCATTGTAAGTTTTTGCTTTTTAATTGCTAATTTAAAATAAATTATCACTAAGATGAAAATTCAGTAGACTCTCAATTAACCAGCAACCATGGGGATTGGTAGACACTGGATAAATGTACAAAGACTCTCTGTTAACTGAAACTCAAGCAACCAGCACTCTGGAACAACCAGCAAAATTTTTTGTCATTTGCTTGAAATTTTGCCAGTTGCTTGAGTTCTGGTTAAAGGAGAGTCAACTGTACAAAATTTAAAGCATGCTGATGTCTAGGCCTCTAGGATTTTCACTTTAAGGAACTGGATATTCTCGAAAATTATAAAGTAAATAGTATATCTAGTGGCCTGAGACAGAATAGTTGTTGTTGTTTTTCTGTAATATACTAAAAATTAAATTTTAATTGTAACCAATTGAAGCCTATGATTGAGACAAAATAGTAGTATCAAGAGATTTTATTTTTACTTATTAATTTGTCATTTATATCCCACCTAATCTACTTTCTTTAAAGAATCTGAAGTTAACTAAGACAATTATAAATTGAAAAGCAACATTGTTGCAAGAATTTTTTTAGTATTTATTGATTTAGCTCTTTTCCACAGAGTGTGTGCAACTTTAAAATTTTAAAGATTACATTAAAAGATTGCTTCATGTAAACATCTTTAGCATCAAGACATATTAAGTACTCTTTGCTTAAGTGAAGACTAATGTGCATCCTGCCTAAATTATTAAATAAATGTTACTGTTGTATGTATTGTCCTTGTAAAAGTTAAAATGGTCATGGATGGAAAATAACATTCGCTTTTACTAGCCTGTTCTGTGTACTATGACCAGTGACTTATTTCTCTATCTGCCTTTGCGGTTGACAGGAATTTTGAGGAAATCCTTTAAGGCATATTCTATTCCTTTCTGGAAGCTTTTTCTACTCACAGCACATTTGGCTCTTCTGGGGCCATTTTGTCATGGCCACTCAAAATAAGGCCTTGATTGTGCACCCTCCCCTTGCCCAATAATGCCCATGCCCTCTCTTCTCTGCCAATTAAATTCCTGAGAATTTCGGTTTGGGCCACCCTAGGTATTCTCCTTGTTCTTAGACAAACTTTCATCACAGTTCTCAGCTCTAATCGTTTGTGGTTGTGGTTGTGGTTGTGGTTGTTTATTTGTTTGGTTTTTGTTTTCCTCAACGTTGTTTCAGATGTGAGTTTCTACATTCACCCCCCAAACCTAGGATCCCTGGCCCACCCTATCTCCCAGTGTAGTGTGTCTAGAATTTTGTATTTGCCCATTACTGTTTGTGAATTACACTGAATAAAGTGTGTTAATGAGAGGACTCAGGGACCTAAAATGGACTGTGACACATATGCGAGGTTTTGTAACATCTTTGTAGATCAACATAAAAGTAAAAGAAATCTGCTTCCTCACAACAAAGTTTTAATTAATCTTTTATTTATTTATTTATTTATCTATTTATTTATTTATTTTCTTCTGGCCGCATTATATAAAGAGATTCTGAGATCCCTAGAACAAAGACTAGAGCCTGAAATATGTTTGGAAGAAATGATTCTAGTGTTATTAATGCTTCAGGGTAACCTTAGAACTAGTAACTGCCAGACCCTGGAGCCCTTGTGTTGCTCCTATACTTGGTTCCAAAATGAAGAGACTGCAAGGGCTCACTTGTCCCAGTTGTCTCACCAATTTCTGCTTTAACCCTGAATTGCTATATATACCAAGATTAATTCATTCATCTTTTCATCATCGCATATATCCATTCATCCACCTATACTTTCAACAAGTTGAGTCCTATCCTAGGCACTGTATAGGGCAGTTAAAGAGATGAGTCAAACAGGGTCACAGCCACCATGGTCTAGTGCAACGAGTATAAGAAAGAGGGAGGGACAGGATGCTATGGGAGCACAGAGAATAGGTCCTCAAGCAGACATGAGGTCCTGGAACAGATGACATCTAAATGATAGGCATTAGCAAGAGCAGTGAGGTAGAGGAAGGCATCCACGCAGAGGATACAGTAGGTCTGGAGTCTGGGAGGCAAGGAACTCCACAGCATATCAATCACTCTCCTGACAGGATCATCCTGGTTGACCTTGAGAATTTCCACAGTCAAGAATGTGCCCAGAACGGAGGCAGCCTCCTGTGAGGGGCCACCCAACTGAGTGTCATCTGGGTTATGTTGTATTAGACCTCCACCTTGGGGGGCTGTAGGCTTAGTCAGCTCTACCAGCACTAGGTGGGAAGAAGGTTATTATTAGCTGGAGGGGTGACATTGGATGCAATAGGGCCTGAGCCTCAGTACACATGCCGGGTGGAATTTCCCTTTTTCACAGTGGGAGAAACAGAAACAGAGTTGAGTCCCCAGTCCCTGTGTGGTTTCCCAGAGCATGCCTCCAAGACCAGCAGACCTCCATTTTAATCCACACCTTCATAAAAATCAAACTTGTGCACTAACCCCAAGTACCTTCTGGAAAGGTACGTAAGGAGGGTCTCTTAAGGGAGCGTTTGCAGGCCCAGAACTAATAATAATGAATAATTCTGGAGTCTGCCCTCAGGAACAAAACATATGGCATCTCCATCCAGCGAGTACCAACTGTGTGTGTCACGTGTGGTTCCTTAGAAGTCACTGGCAGGGTTGCCTCCTAGTTGACCCTGTTTTTCTTCCCTAGGTGCGGCTTGCTTCATTCGTTCATGCGAGGATCCTACATAGACCTGTGGGCATCTGGCCCCATGCCAAGCTGATGGATTTCAAACCCCCAGCAATGACAAAATGTCACTTAACCTCCCATCTATTAAGCTGGATGCTTCTTTAAAAGAATAAAGCACAATGCTGGCAGAACTTTAAGGAAATAAGCACATTCATGCACTGCTGGTGGCTTTTTATAGTGAGTCCCTTTCTCTAGAAGAATTGGATGATATGTAACAGGAGCTACAGAACTGTTTGACTCTCTAATTCCACTTTTGAGAATATGCTACAGAAAAATAATTCCAAAGGGCGGAGGGAACTAATGTGTACAAATGTATACACAGCAGTTACAATTTAATACAGACTAAAACTAAAATAACCCAGACACAACAACAGGGGGAAATGCCTACACAAATGATGCAGTGACAAGAAATACTCCGTGACCATTAACATCCATAGGTACAGGGACCACATCAGTGCACCCAGATCTGAATATTGAAGCAATGCCAGAGCACTGGAGTAGCAAAAGCAGCAAGCACATTCTGAATGGAGCAATATTTTTTTTAAGTGTGTAAGTATTCTAAACAAAACATTACCAGACAACTGCAAAGGAAATAAGAAATAAGGCTGCTGTAGGTGAAGCCGCTCAGTCTCTGACTTGCACAGCATGCTGGCACGCCTGCCTCACACAGAATGCATGGCTCCTGTCTCCCAGCTCTGCAGGCTGGCGGGCCCCATGCAAAAGGAACCACTTGTCTCCTTTCTGCTTCACAGAGTGCCCAGCAGGACCCGAGAAGAAGGGGACAGAACATTTCCGGTTTGATTTAGAATGCCAGCATGTGCCCCTCTCGCCTGGGACGACAGGGCTGGCTGGGCTGGTGGTTGCTGGGCCGGGATGTGAAGAAGTTATGCACAGGAACTAAATGAGCCACAACTTAACATTTGGGGTCTGACAAAGCTTATGGGCACCAATCCTATTGCACTCTGGGGCTTTCAGGAAACAGCCCCACCAATTCTCTCTTTTGTTCATGGTATGACCAATAGATGCCAATCCAAAGACTATTTTCTTGTGTAACAGCTTTATTAAGATATAATTCATATACCACGCAATTTACCCATTTACAATTCAATGCGTTCTACTCTTTTGGGGCAGCGGAAATAGGTCAGTTCTTTTCTGTCTGGGTCACAACATTCTACAGTCGAGGACTTTGGCTTTGGAGAGACATCGGTGACTTATAGCCTTCTGACCCCCAACTCAGGGGTCCCAGGAGTCGAGCCCACAATTCCCTTCTGTCAACACTGCATCCCTATAATGTGTCACCCCACTTGCCCCCTGGATAGCAGCACCCTCTTCCTCCCACTCTGGCCCTGCCTCCTTTCCCTCCCCCACTCCCCACCTTAGTTCTCACAGGGGAGGGGTACCTTGTGCCACTTCTTCCCTGCACCCCACATCCTCCAAGCCCTGCAGGTTGCTCGTCCTGACTTGGGGCCAGGTGTTCTGCCACACATAACCATGCTCAAATAGGACCTTCTCCTCAAGATGCTAGAGAGGCACGCTGAGTGTCTTGGCCCGTCAGGGTCACATGACAGTGGCATAACTCCATTCTGCATGTGAGAAACAAGACCTACAGTATTCTTTTCCCTGTCCACTCTCCCAGTGCTCACCTCAGGTCTCTGTCTTCCCCAGCAGCCTGTGTAGTTGCCCCAAAGAATGCTGAGCACCCCGTGGGACACAGGAGGGGTGCAGATGGGGCACTGAGAGCAAGAACTAGGAGCTGCCTCCAGGCACCAGGCCTCTAGTCAGGGGCTAGAGAGAAACTAAAAGTGCACCATTTGTGTGATTTTATTTATTAAGTGTGTGTTTCATGTTCTTATCTCTTAGAGGCAGTTTCACCTTGCATCACTGAAGAACATACAAAGCTCACTTTGCCCTCTTCCCACATATATGCTGTTTCTTTTGCCAGCGCCCAGTGTTCACCTTGAGCACTCTATCAGCATCTGCGTTTGAGACAGAAGCGCATGCACAGTACTAAAACATCACTACTTGTGATCACAGAGCCAATACAAAGTATACTACTCAATGAGTGACAACACCCAGCATGGTGCAGGCCGTGGGTCCCCATCCAGTGTCTACTTCCCTTCATTCCTTCCTGACAGATCTCCCCCCACCACTCTGACCCAAGTTCATTGGGTTACCCGCCCTTCCCAGCGAGCAACTGTGCACCTGGGGAAAGCCAACCAAGCTCAATCCCCAATGACCCCCCTCCACACACACACACACACACACACACACACACACACACACACACACACACATCGGGGTGGGCTGGTCTGGACTGAGAGTAATCTCACTCACTCCCAGTGACTGGTTCCAGATGGACATGGGCCCCAATTCCAACCAACAGGGACATGTCTCCTCTGACCTGCTGGAGACCTGCAGAGGGAGGGACATGTCTCCTCTGGCCTGCTGGAGACCCGCAGAGGGAGGGACATGTCTCCTCTGGCCTGCTGGAGACCTGCAGAGGGAGGTGGTCCCTTTCCCTCGTCTAAAATGTGGGCCTGTCCCAACCACTGTGCTCGCAGCCCGGGGAGGAGCATTGCAGATGGCGGCCTGGAGAGAACCTTGGTCCTGGTGGAACTGTCACACACTGAGCCAACTACCTGAAGGCTGCCCGACCTCCCAACTCCTGGGAGGAGAAGACAGCCTCGCTTATTGGGGAAGCCAATTTGAGTCCATTTCAACTGGCAGTTTAAAATATCCTCATTGATATTAATGGGGAGGCCCAGTTTTCTCTGACTTTATAACAAGGGAAACTGCTATGTCTACCTAGTAGTAATGATTGTGTTGTATATATAGATATGTATACCGGGGGGGGACAGAATTTATTTATAAAAAATTGTGTACTTGTTCTTACATGTTTAAACTTCAGTCATCTTCAAAGTAGCCTCCATTTTATACACTACACCTACCAAGATGCATTTCACTGCTCCAAACAGTTTTTGAACTCATTGATTTTGATGCCTTTTAGTGTTTCCGCTGTTTTTTTGTTTCACCTCTTCCACTTCAGCAAAACCCTTCCCTTTGAGGATTTTTTTCATCCTGGGAAACAAAAAGAAAGTCACTTGGCGTGAGAACAGGTGAATAGAGAGGGTGGGGTGTGGGGTCGTGCCATTTTGGGTCAAAAACTGCTGAACACTCAGCGTGGTGTGGGTAGATACATTGTCATGCTGCACGTTGTTCATGTAAACCATCAGGAGATGGACAAAGGCATTGCAAAAGTCTCCAAAAATATTCACTGAAGCCA
>PVKE010001182.1:0-109818 GCA_004027555.1 Craseonycteris thonglongyai | reverse complement strand
CAGCTCTCCCATGATGCCTTTCATTTCAAGGAGTTCCTTTTGGTTCTGCTCTAGCTTCTCAATTTTGTTGGTAAAGTACTCATTTTGCTCAGAAAATTTCTTGTTGAGGTCATTTAACTGTGTCTAGGTACTTTGCCAGCATTGAGTGAGCTCTCTGAGTGTCTTGATTAATGCAGCCCTGAATTCTGTTTCACTTAGAATTCTGTTGCACATTCCAAGTGTGCAAGGTCCTTTACTAAAGACTGCCCCTGATCTTCTGGAGGGGCTTTAGATTCTGAGGTGTGCATTGTGTTTGATGTGGTTCTTTTTGCTTTAGGCATGAGTCTGTTTTCCCTCTGGGGGTTTGCCTATCAAATGGGCTTCTCTTTATTTTTTCTTTTGGGCTCAGTTGTGGGAGAAGGAGATTTTGGGAGAGAGGGTTGGGGGAAGCAGACAGCTTCTGTGTCCTGGGGCACTTCAGGTTGCTGTCTTAGCTGTTAGATAGCAGGGTAGTAAAGGTGTGGCCAGGGGTGGGGGCATGTGAGTAGGAGCTAGGGCGGGCCTGAGACACAATAGCAGATTCCTCTTTCAGCAGGGGGGCTGGAGGTTCAGTGCGGGCAGGGCGCAGGAGCTCTGGTCTTTCTCTCCTCTGCCTGGCTGCCCCTCCTTCAATCGTATCTGTAAGCCACGCCCACAGGGTAGCACTTGGATGGGCTGGGGAACAACTCTTTATATAGTCTCCATCTGTGTATGGCTTTCCTCTCTGAGCAATCTCCTGACTAACTACAAAACTTGCCATATTAACATTGTTAGAAGATTGTACCCAGTGATTAAAAACAAAAGCTGACCTTTCTTGTCTCCTCTGGAGTTCCTCGACTGCTCTCTTCCTATTTGTAGTCAAAATACATTTCGGCGGGCAGCAATTCGATGGAGATAATGATACACATGTTTGGGAGCGACTATCCGTGCTATTGTTTCTTTCTGAAAATGTGCCTCTTTTCTGTAGGCTTGCATTTCAAAAATGTTTACTTGTCTCTTACAAGGCAAGTTAATAAATAATATTCTGTGCCTGCACTAAAAATTTCGTGGAAGAGCCTCAGCCAAGGAGTCAAAGAGCCACATGTGGCTCACGAGCTGCGGTTTGCCGACCACTGTTCTAGGCTAAGCCAGATGGATGGGTGTGGAGATTTCTTAGTAAAGAATGAGTATGTTATCTTGAACTCATTTATTCAGTATTCTAACCAAGGGAGCTTTTATATTTGGATCAAATAATCTTGCATCAGGTTTGATTTAACCTCATCAAATAGGCATGAGTTTGGGGGTGACCTCTAGACCCTGTTTAAGGACCTTTTACCAAGACTCAAGGTTTCAAAGTGTCCCTGATACTTTGAGTCTTGAATGCAGTAAAGGGGTGGAAAAAAATGGGTGTAGCCCATCCCTTGGCTCATGTCAGTGAACAAAAGGGAGTCACTGGGTAACAACAAGATCTTTCCAATGAGACTGTACCACTCACTTGCATTTTTGGCAAGGAACTTATTATGTTTCAGTTTGTCATCTCAAAATGGGATAATAGTAACTCTCTCATAGCGTAATTGTGAGAATTAACTGACAATACATGCAGAGTGCTTTAGCATAATTCCTGTTGCATAGTATTCTTTCATAGACACAAATTATTATTGCTATTGTTATTGCTATTGTTATTATTATATTTCTAATCTCAAGACTCCTGAAGCTACCTCAATTTCCATTCTTTTGGGATCTTAGTTTCCCAGCCTTCCTGATGGTGTTTATATTTGCTATCCTCCCAAAGATTTCTTTTCTCATTACGTTAGCCAGAATCATTCCTGTCCTACCTACTCTAACAAGATGCAAGGGTTTGGATCAGGGGAGTAAATCCTAATATTACAATGCTCTCCCACTAAGCCTCCGATGTTACCAGACATTCTTGACTAGTGGCTGTCTGTACTCATTTGAGGAACATCTTTAAATTTCTTTTATTAAAAAAATATCTGATGCAAATTTTGAAGTCATATTTGTTGTGATTTCCCCCAGTTGTTCTTAGCTCACTCTTCCATTCCGAGACACTCAGATAGAAAGAAAAAGAGGCTTGAGGTGAGAAAGCAGAATCATAATGCATTCCAAGGGAATTCATTGTGGCGATCACTTTCTAATTTGGAAAAATTGATTCTGCAAACCGACTTCTATGACATGCACTTATTACCTACTTTCTCCTGTTTCTTACTCAACCTCCTGTTTCATAAAGTAACTCTTCAGTCACTAAGCCAGGGATCACTTTCAAATCAGCTGTGGGTTTAATAAGAATTATGGAGTTGTTTCGCCACCGGTGGATTTAAGTCGTACACAAATGCTCTCGTCTTTTTGCTTGAATTCATCTCAGACTTCTGAGCGTCGCCATTTCCAGTTACAGAAGGAGCAGGGCTGTTAATTATGACCTATGTTAGAGGCTGTTCACACTTCCAAGAATACCAGGCATGCAACTGGCTCTCCTTTTCCCTCATTTTTTGGTGTCATCCTAGTCTCTCCTTGGAACTACTATAGCTATGTTGAATTACTTACGCAAGTAAACCAGGCACTCTACTGTTGCTTTAGCTAAAAATGTCAGCATCTTAAGTCCATGGGTGCAACAGTGGAAGAAATTATCCATCGAGACAAGAGCACACACTTTACCACCTAGTGGCTACTTTACCCGAACGTGACCTCTCAGGAGGAGTGACATGTGTCCATGCCATGATGTTCTTGGCCGGTTCAGTGCTGTCAGTGTATTTCTGACTTTGTAGGATTGAAACACTGTAGTCTGACCTTTCTACTGATCTATGAGCAAAATATTAATATTTTCACATGGTATTCAGTGACTTAATTATTACACATAGCTTTTCCTGTGAGGGATGACCCAGGCTCGATTGTTAGACCCCATCCTCACTGAAAACATCTCTGAAGCATGACATTTTATTATTATTAATTTTTCACTCATCATGTATTTTAATTTTGAAAATCATGTGGTTGTATCTCAGTTGCAGAGAGACAGCTTGATCCATTGCTTGTGGAGAGAGAAGCCACACACAGGCAGTCATGTTTACATTATTGTAACAGAAACATTCAACTTCCTCCCCACCTCTGCCTCCATGTCTCTACATGACAATTGTCACGACGATTCTCTCTGCGTTGTCAGGCTCATTAGATTTTTCTATTGAGCCAGTCTTTCCCATATGGCGGAGTCTTTACATTTATCCTTTTTCATTCTAATGCGCGAATTGCCCTAATTTATTGAATCATTCCTTTCCATTTTCCTTCCGGTTTTATACTATAATATATGATGCTGAAATGAGGGTATTTACGTGTGACTCATCTCTGCCATATTAGTTATTTTTGAGAGGTGGAATTAATTATTCAAAGGCGTGCACAGTTTTATGTTTTTAGACAAATACTGTCGATACATCATAATAATTTATAAAGCAATTTAAATCAGTACTCATCGTCCACCTTGTTGCTGAAACAAAATGGCTTGTCACACTGAGACAAAAAGACACCTACAGGAAGAATACAGAGTCAGTCTCTGTGTGGCCATGGACATGAGATGAAGGAGGGAGAAAGCCGTCGTGCATGTGACATGTCTCCTGGTGTTCACGACAGTGTGGTTTAGATGATGTCGCTGTCTTTCCCCTGACTATCATTTCACCTTGACTCCACATTCCCTGCTTTTTTTTTTCTACCTCTGTGGTCTTTTCAATCAGGATCAAGTGAGGTTCCTGCCTGTCCCCTGACTTCTAACCACCCGAGTGCCCCAGGGCTGGTTCCTGGACCCCACTCATTAATTATAGTCCCCTCCTCAGGGCCCTCTGTGAGCCTCCTGGCTCAAGTACCATCGGTACGAGGTGCCCGTGAGTGGCATTTCACATTTAGTTTGGGGTTCTGTGTCTAACAGTCACCTCAGGTCTCCCTGGGACGTGTAGTAGCGGCTCAAAAAGTTCCCCACAGAGCTGCCCACCACGACCCCTAAGCTGTCCCTCTCCTAGTTGTCCCTGACACTTAGCAAAACACTTCAGTGGCTCACACCAACCGCCTCGGAGTCATCATCGTCTCTCTTTTTGGTCACTCTTGCCAAACGCGGCTAAATGCACCTGGGCCCCTGGAACCTGCTGGCCATTGACTGCCACACACCGGCCATCCCTGAACGTGGCCACTTCTGTTTCTGCCCCACTGCCCCGCGGGCTGGTCCGCGTGTGGCCTTTGCCAGAACGCTGGCTCCCTGGACGTCCTCACACCCCTCCTCCCCGACTCCGTGATGGGACGTCCTTTCGTCTGTTTTGTAACTCGGTGGACCCCCGCGACCCAGAAGTGCACCTGGCAGACAGCGGGGGCCAAAGCACCACGTGTTGGCTGGGTGATGAGGGAACGTCTGCAGGTCCGGGAAGTGACACCAGAGACCCCAGACTATCATTTTGAACATTCAACCTAGTGTGGCTGGCACGACATCCAGACACTTTATTTCGGATGGCTTGAGGTAACTTGGGGTGCTCCCACATTTCGGGTCTTGGAATCTATCTTTTCCTTGAAGGTTTGGTAAAAATCACTGGTTAAAATCATCTGGGTTTGTTTTTTTAAATTGTTAAAATATTTAGGTTTTCACCAGTACCAGACCTGGCGGAGCTCCTCCCAAAGCCGGGACACCTGAGGCCGCTGCCACCTGCCACCTCTCTGAGGGCCTGCCTGCTAATAGCGCTCGTGTTGCACACAAGGTGGATGAGGCGGGGTTTCAGGGTGTCAGCAGCGTGGGACAAGCTGTGGTCACCAGGTTAACGTCGCGTCTGGTTTGGTGTCAGTGCTGAGCCCGGAGCTGCTCAGCACAAGTCCCAGAGCACAACGAGGCCAGTCACTGCCCACCTGGGGCCCAGGGACTCCCATAGTTTTCCCAGAAAGAGGCGGTGCGCTGGGGCTGGCTGCTCCATCGGAAGCACTTGGGGCGCTGTGGGAGTTGGGGGCCTGGCGGCCCAGCAGAGCTCACCAGGCCCATCGAGTTCGGGTTTGGCCGTGTGTGGCAGGTTCAGCACCATACAGATGGCACCTGCCTGCCGGCTCCACAGAAGGAGGACGCCACACAGGGCAGGTGGGTTCGGTCCTCTAGTCCTTGCCCAAAGCCACACACCTCAGTCTGCCCCCTGTATGCTTTGGACACCCCCAAGTCACTGTCCCTCCACTGGAGCCCCCAGGGGAGTGCCTGAGAGCGAGTCCATGTGGGCCCTTTAATAGGACATCTGGTTTCCCCACAGCTTCCATCCCACCCCAATGGTCGGAATCCCCACTGGTTTTCACAGCTAGAGGTTGTGGGGTCCTTTTCCTTCCACCAGTGCTCGGGGCCGGGGAGCCAGTTGTGGGGCTGGGTCCTTGCTCCTCTATGGGGCACCTCATGGCCCAGATATCTCTCCTGATTCTCCACCAGCACTGGGTTTGGGGTCTGTTTCGCATTGCGGCCCCTCCTACCAGTCTCATCATGGCCTCTTCTTTATACGAGTGTCTTTACATATAAACCTTGTGTTCAGCTCGACTTCAGATGCTTCTCCAGGCTGGCTGCTCTATGATTTAGTTGTCATTTTAAGGGGTTCACAGAAGGAAGCAACACAATGTTCATCTACTGTGCCGCCTTGGATCTCTCCGTGGCTTGTTGCCTTAGTAACCTTACTAACCTTTGTGTTCCAGGCTCCCTGAGCTTCAATGGCCCGTCGACAGGGAAGAGCTAGTGAGAGCAGTGAGGCCGTTCTGTTACAGAAGTACATGTTTATGATTTTTTAATGTCAGCAAAAGATTTGGTATAGATTATCAGCGCCTAAATGGGGGCGTTACTTTTGCCAGACCCTGTTCTGTCATTAGGTAGGCAGCCATTTGTTCCTGCATTCAGGAAACCAGTTTTCTCAAGATAATTTTAAATCACCCGCACTTGTTCCGATTTAATTATGGTGGCATCTTTGTCAAATGTTATTTTTTGGTATACAGATCAGTTTCTATCTGCCATCCCCTCATGGTTCCATTGGCTGATGGATGGTTCTTGAAGCCCGTCAATGCTCACGTGTGTATTTTATCAAGATTCTGTAATTTCTCTTAACATTTGGCAGAGGGATGCCTTCCAGTTTGTTTTTCACTTGCAAAGTTGACCGAGAGGGTTTCCAGTAACATAATGTTATATGTAAGTTTGGCCCTTTTCCTTGCATGTATTTTATACATATAAAAAGTAGCACTATACTTGCACATATTTTTAGCCAAGGTTAGGTCACACTGTACATTTTTTTGAGCCTATTTCTCTCACTGATAATTTCTCTGTTTCACCAGCATTCTGGTACATGACTGCTAATCACTCTTTTGAATTTCATCATAGTTTATATGTTCCATATTTAATAAACCAATTCCTTATTGGCAGCCTTTTAGATTGTTTCCAGTTTTTCACTATTATAAATTATGCTGCAAAGAACAGCCTTGCACATGCATCTTTTTAAACATCTGTGATTGATTCCGTAGGACAAGTTGCTAGAAATAAAACTCTTTCATCAAAATGCATGCTTTTTTGTTGTTGTTGTTGAGGCTTTCTCCTCATGCTGCCTAATTGTGTTTCTAGACACTTGTACTAAGAACACGTTTATGAAAAGACTATGGGCCCATTTCCTCGTGCTCCACAATACTGAGAAGACTTACTCCTGCAATCGTTTGAAGAGTTTCCACGTATGTAGGAGAAGTCGTATAATCACTACCAGGAGCTATTGAGCATTTTAAGAATATATATTGGCCCTTGGGGCTTATGTGTGCATTTATTTCCCTTGTTCAACTTTCTTTGGAGATACCTATCTTTTTAAAATTTATTTATATTTATTTATTTATTATTTTTGAACTGAACTGGGGGCCTCACCGCATTCGGGAAGCACACCCCAGTTCAGCATGTGGGTCCACCTGGGCCGGAGCCGGGATTCGATCCTCGGTCCTTGGGGCTTCAAAGCGAGCGCTCAACCCACTGAGCCGTCCCGGCTTTCCCTAAAATTTATTTTTAAGAGGTCTTATTTGTATTGTTTAAGGGACACTGAGATATACTCACACGTACACACACGGAGCCATTGCTGCTGACGTGGTTTCTAGTGGGCTGCTGAGCCCCTCCCTTGGGGCCCCTCATGGCTTGTTTTTGCCTCTTTTCAGTGGTTTTCTTTTCTTTTTTAACTTTGTCACGTCCCCTTATTTCCCTCCCTAAAGGCTGTTCTCTCCTTTTCTCATTTCGACCCTTCGCACCCTACGCTGCAAAAACTTCGTAGGCGTCCTTGTGGGTTGGGTCTCCCTTCTCTAGTCTTCAGCAGCCTCAGCATTTTCTCTTTCTATCTTCTGCTCTTTCCGTGGTTGTGTGAGCGAGTGGAAACGAGACTGGTGCCTGCTCTGTCGTCTTCCCGGCCGGGCCTCGGCCTCACCCATCTGTTTCTTTTGGTGGGTATCCCCTCTTGTGTGGAAACAGAAGCCCCTCCCAGGGGTCTGAACGAGGGTCACTGGACCCAGGAGAAATGTGAAGGGACAACTCAGAAGGTAGAGTTGATAAGCTGTAGAACTTGGGGGACCTTTAACAATTAAACAGTTCCTAGACTGAGCTGGCTTCAGTACAGGGTGTGAAACAGTGTCCTGCGTGTGCCTAGGACTGAATAGCCTTGAACAGGCAGGGTCCGAGGGCAGGTAGCTTTGTACATCTTTGGTTGCTTCTTGTTTTCCATCGTTTTGCTATTTGGAGCTCTGTATATGTCTTAGATGTGGTGTTTTCCTCTCTAAAGTAAGAATAGAGTTACTGTGTAATCTGTCTCCCAGTGTTTGCTTGTGGAAGTGCAAACTGTACAAAACTATTTAAAACCGTGCAGTGTTAGACACAGTGTTTTTAATCTCTGATAGTGATATTAGAAAGACATTGCTCTTCTGTTATTGTTCCACCCAGTCATCTTCACATATCTTTACTTCTTAATAGTCATTTGTATCATTTTGTTTCCTTGATTTCTTTTGGGATATTAGTGTGTTTGTTATTGGTTTCTAAGAGTTCATTTATGACTTAAAGGTGTTAACAATTTGTCATACAAATGAAATACTGCGTTCTTTGTTGTCATTTTACTTTGGGTGTTTTATTTGTTGGTTGTACAGAAGTTGTGCATTGAAATACAGTCATGATCTGTCTAAAAAAAAAGGAGTAAAATGGAAAACCACTAAGCATTTGAAGTTAAAACAATCTCCATTCATATATTGACATTTTAATGAAGTACTTTTCAGATATTTTCTCAACATAGAGAGCACTATGTTATTACACATGACAATCGTTTAAATCCTTTTCATCTTCTCAATTCAATCTTCTGAATACAGGTGTCTCCTCATATAGGTAAATAACTGTGCATCATCAGCACTGACGGATGAAGATTTTTCTTTTGGGTGACTGTCATGCTTTATTTATTTGCATAATTTATTCTCATTGATGGAGCGTGGTTTTCTCAGCTATTTGTAATTTTAACAAAGCTCCTGTAAGCTTTTCCTCTGTATCTTTGTACGCATGTTTGTCCAAACACCACTGTAGGAAAAATTCCTGAAAGTGACTTCACTGGGTCAAAAGACATACACACACACATGTGCACACATGACTGTGCGTATTATATATGTGTGAGATATATATACAGCAACTTTTTGTATACTTAGCCCTTATTTAAAAATATATTTCCCCCAAACAAGCTAGACTGGAAACCCCTTGTTCTTGTAATCATCTCATACGTCTGAGATGCCGTCAGCAGCCTAATAGAATACTGAGAAAGAAATGAGGTCCGGGTGGAGGCTTTAATAAGTTTCTAGAACCCCAGTGCACTTTGAGCTTCGTTAAACATTCAGGTATGGGAGTTTAGTTGCCATGACAATTTTCTCTACAACATCTGTCCAAACTCTGTTGGCTTATGATGTCCCTGTCCCCCGTCCAGAACAGACCACAGCTTCCCCTGGCAACGTCTCATGGGCATATGTGGAGAAGCCGTCCAAGAAAAGACGGAAGTTTGGGAGTCAGCAGAGTGGGGTGAAGGTGTGGTGCTGGCTTCCCCTGCTAAACTCAGGAGCTGTCCTGTGCGACTCGGGCAGGGCTTTGGCGGCTGCCTGCCAAGCATAGCACACCCCCCTCACCTGTCAGGAGGAAGGCAGCGTGGACACGGTGACATGCAGACTCACGCCTGGTGGAATCCGTCAACACTCATGAACAGCGTCTCTCTGTCTTTAAGCCCCCTGGTCGGTGGAAAGGTGTAAAGGGCTCAGAACTGCAGCTGAGCAGCCCTGTCCTAGTTCTGGGAGGCGCATGGTCCGATGAGGAAGCCAGCACTCGGCTGCCACGGCGGAGGACCTGCTGACCTTTGCTGGAGTGATGATTCCCTGCTTCCTCCTGACTTTGCAAAACGCTGTCTGTCCTGGTGCTTCGGGCTGTAGGCTGAATGCCTGCTACCTGCTGTGCATGGCCGTCTTACCCTTTTCCGAGTGAAGAGAGTTAAGGAAGAGACTTTGGCCTTTTCTGTGCTCTGATGGGAAGAGGTGAAGGAAGAGGGAGTGTGAGAATCTGTGGGGGGTGAGAATGCGGCAGTAATCGCCGCATGAAATGCTGCTTCAAGTGCCGCAGAGCTGGGAGCTGGAGACCAGCCCCTACATCAGCTACAATGAAAATGCTATGGATTCTCAATTGTTTCCTCTTGATTTTTTTCCTGGGATGCAGCTGCTTAGTGATGATGATGACTCATTAGTTCATGAGTAAATGATGTTAAATACATCCTCTGTCATAATAAAAATGGAAGGATTGATCATCGGTTATATAAATGGATAACTAGTGGTAGATCTCAAACAGAGATCTTAGAAAAACAAACTTTCCCCTGTTAATGATGGAGTATGTTCTCTCTCCTCCCTAAGAGTCAGGCTGTTGAGAGGGGTGCTGGGATGTGTGCAGGTCAGTCTGTCTGTCTGTCTGTCTGTCTTTCCTTTGAGTAGAGACTCCCTGATTTCAGATTCCTGCACTGGGAGAAATGGAACTTATGCAGGTGGGGGACAAGTCCTTGGGAGCATTAATCTGCTTCTCATCCTGTTATAATCATCCACACTGCACCATCTCAGCAGCTAATGAAAGGCATGGCTCTTCTTGCATAGACACAGAAACATGCACAACGTTCTTAAAAAATTTCTGGGTGTCCAAGGACCCCCAAAGCTCATGCAGAGACCTCAGCAGAGAACTCGTGGTTGCAGAGTGAGTACGGTTTCTGAGTCAGTAACAGATACTCTGTCTACCTGATCCAGCTCACTTTGACTGATGGGCACGTGTCCTCTTCAGGATTTGTAAACTCTATTTTTCCTCAGCTCCCCACATTGATCAAGCGTGTCTATTGCAGTAAAACCTGCTCGGGGACGTCTGGGATACACAGACATTGTGCATAATGGCAGTTTATGGTGTTAATTCACCTCTCCCGATTTTCCAAATGAAGTTGCTGCAGAAACTCAGCTGAGTGACAATCCTGTGGCAATTGCTGGAATTTTAAGGCTCTGCCATTAGGATCATCTTCCTGTAATTTTGATTGGATACAAAAATTTTGCAATTTATTATTATTTTTGAATTTATTCAATTCACAAATAGTTATGAACAGCTCTTCTATGCTGCTCTGTTACTCAGTACAGGGTACAGAAGTGTGACCAGGAGAGAGATAAGCTTCACCTTCTGGAAACTTGGCGTCTGTAATGAATGTGGGTTTGAGAAGCGTAGGATGATGAAATGACATTTGTTATTGGCTTACTGCCCAGTGGCTCATCTGAGCTCTGTGAATACAACTCTTTAGGAGGAATTCTCTACCTTTATCTTGATAGGCTGCATGCATCGTTCTAGCTTTACTGTGCTAGACACTCCACCGGTTCCCACGTTAATCCATGCTTTGCCGTAACAGCACCCTGCTGATATGTGCCGAATGACTAGAAATAAACCACTTAATCCACTGGCACTTCCATTTGACTCGACATTCAGCATAATGGTCAGTTTCTAGGATTTAATTTTCTGCTGCCAGTGGAGCTGGGTGCATGAAAAGAAGAAAGAGAAATGGCTTAGAAGCAGCAGAACTGGCTTTGATGCTGGTGAGATTGTCCAACCTCATATCAGAGTCCATTTAACAGAAAGGTGATCAGAAATGTTAACTCAGAAAAATGTTTCTAGGTCTTGCTAGATATGGCTTTAGGTATTTAATTAAAATAAGGGGAACTCTGGGTTTTGTTCTCACATGGAAAGTTCTTGGGTGTTATCACCCCCATCCTCACAGCATGGAAAACGCTGAACAAACTGATGACCAACCACTCACCCTAGACCCGGTAGAGAATGAAAAATCACAGGGAAAACTGCTGTTCTGAAACTGGAGGGACAGACAGGATGATTCAGAAAATTAACGCATATGGGAGAAAGTCTAGGAGTGGGGCCCCCAGTCACAGCAAGAATCTCAGGAACACGTTAAACTGACCCACAAATTCCTGGAGCGTCTGTGCAGACTAGGTTGAGAATTAAAATATCAAAGGGGACCAGTCTTAGGGGTTCCCTACTTTCATGAGTTTACCAGGTTCCTACCAGGTTCTCAGAGTCGTGACCAGAACAAAATATCCTGGAGCTGCAGACGGGTATATTTAAAAATCATTTTAAAATACTTTCCATTCTCCCAACATGAACTGAAAAATCATAGTAATAGATGGTAAAAAAAAACAACTGACAAAATTCAACATCCATTCATGGAAAAGAAGAAAAGTTTTTGGCAAACTAGGAATAGAAGAAAATCTTCCTGAACTTGATAAAGAACATCAAGCTTTGACTAACATTTTACCTAATAATGATAAACTAGATGCTTTCCCCCTAAGATCAGCAACCAGTTAAGAAGGTCTTCACCCATAAGTCCTAGTCAACATCATACTGGAAGTTCTAGCCAATGCAATAAGATAAGAAAATAAAATAAAAAGCACACAGATTGGGAAGAAAAAAATAAATTGTTAGAAGATAATTGAAGATAAAATTAAAAAAAATTAAAAATAACTAAAGAAAAAATAATTAAAGAAAAATGAAAAATTTCAAACTATGTTATTACACAGTAAAATTACCAACTAATTGCATGTAAAAAATGAATAAAATATACAAAATACAGACACTAAAAATATTTTCAACTTACTCATTTAAAAAATCTATTTCTGTTAATTTTCCCCCTCAAATTTGCAAAATACATATTATAGGACATTTTCTTAAAAATAAATGGAATGCTACTGAGGGGTGTGTATGTATATTCTTTTACATGTAGGTTTAATTCTTTTTCAATAACAAGAGCCTGCCGTTAAATTAGGGTAGGTAAAATGTTCAGAGAGAGGTCCTTTCTTCAAATCTCAACATGAAGAAATTGAAGGAGACACTTGCAACATGTTAAAAATGTAATAGGCATTTTAAAATTGCTTGTGATTGACTGTAACAGAAACAAACTTGAGCTTCTTTAAGCAAGAAAAAAAGGTTGTTGTGGAACAGAACACATGCTCTATAATCACTGTGGAAAACCATGGAAGGGAACAGGTTCTATGGTCCCCTCTGTAGTGGTGGGCCTGTGCATGTGTGTGCATGCACGACACGCCTTTATGTGTGCATATTGTGTGTGTGTATGTGTGTTGGCTGCAGTGAAGAATAAACCTCTGAACCTGTCCAAGCTGCAATATATGTGTGTTGTGTGCAGAAGACATCAAAATGGTCTTTACCCCAGGGAGAGGGTGGTTGAGTTCCAAGACTGACGGACACCCTCTCTTAGTTAAGTGCCTCTCCCCCACTGTATTTTACTCAGCCCACTTATGGCATTACTCGAAGCACCTGCTTTGATTGCTACACGCACATGTGCTTTTTATTCCAAAAAATCATAAAGTCCACCTTTGGGGACCACGGTTCCTATTGGCTGAGACTAATGAGAATGCTGTGAAGCTGACATCAATTTCTTGTGAGTTCTCAGCAAATCCTCTTCAGATTCTCTTGTTTGAACACACATGTGGAGGAATATTGATTGGAGGCTGTTGAGATGCATTGGATTATCGGGAAACTGAAAATAGCCAATAGTTAATTGAGTAGAAAATAGGTTTGGCAAGGTTTCATTAGCTGGAGATAAAAGATGATAGAATGAACTCTGGAATCTTATGTACAGCATTTACATTGTTCAGACTCAGCCCAATGGCCTGTGACTGCGGTGGGTCAGTCATGAAGCCGTAGGGGCTGTGGGAGGCATGCTGAGCACTTGTTCCAAGATGACCACTGTGGACACTGCGTGGCAGACCCTCCTCTTTACTGTGAACAACACCCACGGGGCAGAATCTTGCAGTGCTGTCACAGTGGTGTCACTCCACCGGGCATCTGGCATGGCTTTCCTTTTTACAGTCATAGTTCTGAGGATTCCAAGTGTAACTTTACAAGCCAGATTTGAGGGCATCTTCCAGTTCGCTCGTTCGTTCCTTCTTAGATGGTTGCTAATGGGCTCGCCTAGTGCTTGCTCTCCAGCTGCTAGGTAAATACTTGTTGAATAGAATGAAATTAGAGCACGAGCCATTTATGGGCCATACTTACTACTAGATGCCAAGAACATAGCCTTTACTTCCAAAGAGGTTATTATTTAGGACGGAGAAAGAGAGGTTTACTGTTAATTGCAAATTAAAGTGCTTTCTAATGGGCGCACAAAATTGAGACAGACATTCTCAATGAGCTACGCGTGCAGAGGATATGCAAGGAGTTCGCCCCGATGAGGGGGCCTGAGCAGAGCCGCTACTATGGGAAGGAGAAGGTATTTTAGGGGGAAGCGGGGCTCCCAGTTGCTGGTTAGAGCGTGGTGCATTGTGGGAGGATCTGGGAACAGGATTCGGGCTTCATTCTGTGGGTGACAGACCCACTGAAGGGTGGCAGTGTGGCTCTCCATACCGGGATGCTTTGTCTCTGGGCACTGGACGTAGGACCTGGAGCCATCACATCTAACATGTGTTATAACCTGAATGCTCATGTCACTATGGATGACCACTGCGCGTGCCGTCATCACACAGACAAGACGGAACTCGTGAATGCTTTTCTGAAGGTAGGATGAGCATTTCACAGTCACTAATGCTGCCCATAACCCACTTGTTTTTTATTTATTTAAAAAAAATTTTATATTAGAAACAATTGCATTTTCTATGTATTCAATATATTTTGGTGAAATTAGCATTTTTAAAAAAGATTTATTTTTATTGTTTTTGACAGAGAGAGAGAGAGAGAGAGAGAGAGAGAGAGAGAGAGAGATACAGAGACAGAGAGAAGGGGGAGGGCCCAGAACAGTCCCCATAGTTGCACATCATTGGTTTTTCCACATAGTTTCATTCCACAGGTGGGAGGGGGCTGCACAGGGCAGGAACTGGGCCGGGGTCTCACCCCGGTGAGAACTGAACTGGGGGACTCCCCTGTTCAGCATATGGGTCCACACGGGCTGGGGCCGGGATTCGATCCTCGGTCCCCGGGGCTGCAAAGTGAGCGCTCAACCCACTGGGCCATCACGGCTTCCCTAAATTAGCATTTTTTTTTTTTTTGAGAGCTAATCTTACGTGTGACATTGTGCTAGTTGCAGGACGTATAGAAACGTCTAAAATAATTTCTTTATTCTCAGGATGTTTATAATCTGGCAAAGGAACCATTCAAATAAGGAAATAAATAAACTGCCGCAGAGTATGAAGAGCTTAGAAGACCATGTTGGTCCTCAGCAGCAGGAAGAAGCTGCTCACAGCCCCTCTGGGAGGAAGGAGTTTTGTTCAGCGAAGCTCAGGGGACAAAGCACCTGAGAGGAATCTTAAGGCATAGAAGTGAGTCAGCAGGTGAAGGAGGTCCCTGACGGGCGTGCTGGGGCAGTGTGGACGGACAGACAAGCACGTGCAATGGTATCCGGGTGTGCGCCAGGGCAGGTATGAGAATGTCACCGTGTCAGTGCACTCCCCGTGCACAGGCAAATGGCAGGACAGGGATGAAGGGGCCCTTCTCTGTGGACCTCACCTTGAATGGTTCTAAGGAAGACAGTGCGTTTGGGAAATAAATGGCACTCAGGTCATTTTCCACAGGCTGGAAGCAAGAACCAATGAAGCGGGGTGTCAACTATGAACACAGACGGTGGTGGGAGCCGGAATTCCGGGTGTCTGTCCCTGACAAGCGTGAGAGCCGTCCTCCTTTTTATCTTACGTTATCTTCATGATGACTCCGGAGGGAGGGTGCTGTTAGAGCAGATACAACCTTAGGCCGCAAGCTGGGCATGGAACAAACGTGACTTCATGTGTTCTGCACGTAGTCTCCGGGTCCGTGGATTCCCTTCCCGCTGGTACAGGGCTGCATCTCAGCTAGTCGGGTAAGTTCAGGTGATGGCTCCTTCCCCTCCTCCACCGCAGCCTTTCAGCTGAGGGTGAGTTTAAGGTCCGGGGAGTTGATGTTGGGTTGCTGGGTTCAGGGGTTTAGCATTTCTTTTCTCAGCTGAGGTCCTCTAACTCATCCTGGTTCTTTGTCCCTGGGAGGTGATCTATGCAGGTTGCAGCTCATCTTTTGTTTCTTAAGCCTGTGCCGTAGCTTTACAAACTTCAAAGCCCAGTATTTGCCCATTTTATTTATTGCTTGACTGTTTGTGTTATAAAAACATTGCCTTGAAGCAAAAGCTGCCGCATGGTGTTGCTGTTAAATAGAGCAAGGTCGCTGCCTAGCAAGGAATCCTGCAGAAAAACATATCAGTTGATATTCCAGAATTTTATGCATGTTGCCCCTGTCTTTACACGAGGAGAGACAAAGCTCACAAAATTATCTGCCAGGCAGGCAGAGTCCTGGGAAAGAAGTGACAGGACAAATGTGAGACAGATCTGGCTTCTAAATTTTACTTTAGAATGTATGTGGTTGGGGGAAAGGGTATGGGACTTGAGTAATAAGCTAATATCAATAGAAAATCAGACCGAAAAAGAAATACATAAGCAAGTAATTCAACCAGATCGCTGTTTCAGAATCAAAATGGAGGGGGGAGACCTAAGTTAATTATTATGTTACTATGGTTATTTTTCCCGATAGGAAGAAGGCTGTTGAATAGTCGATTACTTTAAGTTGACTTCAGGTAACATTGAATTTATTGGGCAAATGCACTTGCTGTAAATACAGATATTTTTTAAATCATGATTTCTATTGCATTTTGGTGTAGATATACAAATCACAGTGAGAAATTAGTGGTTTACAGCTTATAGACTTCCTAGAAGTAAATGCACATTTACATTTTAAGGAAACAATGCTAGATGATTGCTCTGTGTTGGAGAGATTATTATGGAGGCAGTGATGGATATATCCTAAGGTTGGGAGTTAGAACTATGGTCACGTTATGTGACAATGACTCATTAAACCTATAGTCAAGATCAAGTTAATTAAAATCCTTGAGCCTTAGTTTTTTATTATATAGCACAGATAACAATCTTAATACCAAGTAATAAGATGTGCTGTTTCTATTATCTCAGATGCCATTTCTGTGGTGAAGCTACTGAAATTACACCCCTGGAAAATGGAAGAATATAACTAGACTCCATTCATTTGCAAACCTGGTATCAATGATTAAAAATAACAGAATATAAGTACATTTTGCATGAAACATTCAAAGAAAATATTGAAGTGGACTCTGGGTTGTTTGTTATTAAGTTGATGTGGATAATGTCACAATGAAAAACCTTTCTTTGCCAAACAAATTAATCTATATCACTATGTGTTAAATAAGCCCTTATTGAACCCTTTCTTCTTACGACACGTTGCAGATACTGGGGGAATGGGATCGATGTTGCATGGTTCTTGCTTTCAGGAGATATTTTACCAAGTGGGAGATATGGACAGACCATGCCTAGTTATATGGAGCTTGAGGCAAAAGAGAGTTCAGTAATACTTTCTTTATTTTATATTTTGCTACTTGTGATGGTTAATTTTATGTATCAGGTTGACTGGGCTACAGGATGGCCAACTGTTTGGTCAAAGCTTATTCCTGAGTTTTCTGTGAGGGCATTTTTGGATGAGCCGATCCGAGTTAAATCAGTAGATTGAATAAAACAGATTGCCCTACTGAATGTGATTTGTTGAAGACCTGAATAGAGCTTCATAGAACTGCCTTCAAAACGGGACATCAGCTTTCTTTCTGCCTTCAGACTTGAATGGAAACATTGACTCTTCCTGGGTCTCAAGTCTCTGGCCATCAGACTGGGACTAGAGTCACAGTCCATTTCACGACAGGAACACATTTTGAGAATCGTGTCATTAGGCAATGTTGTCACCATGTGACCACCATAGACTGCACGTACACAAAACCCACAACTGGAATTGTAAGTGCTACGCTTTCACACGACTGGCAGGCAGGACATTTGTTTACACCAGTGTCGTCACCGTAATCGCGTGAGTGTTACATTGCACCACCGACATCACTAGATATCATGAATTTCCCAGATTCATTAAATCCTTCCGGGACCCCCACAGTACATGCGAGACAGCGTCCATAGTCATGGGAACAATTCCTTGTACTAAATATTTTTCTATAAATATTTATATATGTGTTTGTGTACACACACACACACACACATAGCTGCATTTTTTTCCTGTTTCTCTCTTGACTCGTACATTCATTATAGATTTTTGCATATATATATTAAATATAACATTAAAACATTACATACCTCGACTACGGAGTGTTTGAGCGGCCTCTTAAGTTTTGCACCTGAGGGCTTCGCCCCCGTCCTGGCCCTGCGTGCAGATAGTAGAGCACGTCTTCCCATCGCACGGCTTCTGAGAGACTCAGCAGCTTGCCTGCCTCCTTCCCACCCGACTCCTTATGTTCTTCACACGTTGGTCGGATCCGTGCCTTCTCTTCTTCCCCTTTGCCAGCGTGTCTAAGCCTCACCCACACCACCACACTGGTTCCCCCTCTAGTTTATTTCCGGCAGGCACAGGATCCGTCGATCCATCTTTCAAAAGCACTCTTCTGGTTGCGGCAGTATTCTCCTTAAAGCGCTTCCCTTACTCACCATTGCCACTTCTGTGCACTGTGCTGAACTCATGTTGCCACCTTGGTCCTAGGCCACTGCTCTTGATGGCACCCACTTCGCTCACATCACACTGACACGCTTCCCAAGAGCAAACCAGCAATGGTCTTCCACGGTGTCAGCTCCTCCCACACTCAGGTTCTGCTGCCAGGCGTCTGCCTCGCTACTTACACCTGCCGTCCCGCCGAACTGTTGTTACCGCGAATTTTGTTTTTACTCCTCCTGCTTTACAAAGCTTGACCTCTCCTCCTGGTGCTCTCATGGTGTTGGTTACTCTCTTTAAATAATGACATTTCTCACCGTGACATTTTAGCTGTATGCTTAGAAATTTATCTCCTCCAGGAAACTGTTGGGAAGAGCATAAGTTTGCCTTCCCTACGGGTGAGCCCTGTATATCCATCTGAATCCGGTCCTGGGAAGGCTGGTTGGTGACTAAGTGAGCGCTCTAAGGGAGGAAGTTCCACATGCCAGGACAGAGGTGTGGCTACGGGAGTGTCTCATCACACAAGAAGTAAGGTGAACAGCGGGCAGAACCCCTCGAAATCTCCAGCAGCGTGATGCCTGCGATTGGGCGTGTCTGCTGCGGAATGGCAATGATCTATTTGAGGCTTTATAGCCATGTGTTCTACACAGTGTCAAAAAGGAAACGAGAGTCACTCCATTTGTGTGTGTGTGTCTATGTATACACCACACATGCATACACATACGTACTTACATAGGCTGTCCGGAAACTATCTAGCCATGTAACCATTCTCGTTATATTGACAATGGCTGGACTTCCTTTTCTTTTTTCTGAACATCCCTTGTATATGTATTCCAAATTTCTGCTCCAATCGAAAGACATAAAAAGCAGTATGTAGAAGAATGAGAAACTTGGGAAACTTCTAGCCAGTTGGCATGGAGTTCTAAGTGTTTAACTTCACATTTACAGCCCCTGGTTCCAAGCAGTTGGCATCTCCGAGGCTCTGCTCGTGTGAACACTGGGCTTCTTTTGGTTGTTACGCGGTGTCTCCCCACCACTCCACAGGACCCTGCCACGGGTTTCCTCCCCTGATGCTGTCTTAACTGCCCTGAACTATTTGGCTTCCACTCCCTGCAGCCAGCCAGTACCTGGTTTCTACCCGTGTTTGGGTTGCTTTAAATGAGAATGTCAAACTCAATTAAAACACGGGCCATTTGGTGCAACAGGCAAGATTCACGCGGGCCATATCACATTTACACACGTTGCCGGAACGGAGTCAGCACGTTTATACACGCCCACAGGCCCCCAGGAAAGGCACTGGGCCACATGGATACTTGTCTTCAGTAGTTAAAGGCTTAATGTGAATTGTGTGTACGGTATTGCCTGGATCTCCCCTAAGTGCTATTTTTTTCATAACAATTTTTTCCATTTTCATTTTATTTCAGAGCATCATGGGCCACAAAAAATTACCTCGGGGGCCGCATGCGGCCCGTAAGCCACCGGTTTGACAACCCTGCTTTAAATGATGGATCCTTAGTTCTTTCTTGGAAACTGAGCCTGAGTTCTTCTCTATACTCACCCATGCAGCTTTGCTTTGCACAAGGAGCCGTAAGGAAAGCATCGTTTCCTGTGGTGTGAATTCCAGGAAGATGAATGTAGCTCCACAGGGTTGTCATTTGCCTTTGGTTCCAAGTTTAATCTTACTTGCAAACCCTGGACAATCACCGAGTAACCAGCTCACCAATTCTGCTACAAACCCTGCATATTTCTAGGCTGGGTTCCATTGATTTAAGTCATAGTTGTTCTTAAACTGCCCAAAACTCTGGTCCTTTTTTCCCCTACTAACAGTTTGCATGCCATATCTACTGCTCTGCAAAAGAAAAGGGAGAATTGGTCCAGATGCGCTGATAGGTGTTGTAATTAGGGCAAGTGTCCAAAAACATCATGATCCTGACCTTCTAGAAGGCTGAAGTCTTCGATGGCAACAAATCTCATTAGGCAGCAATGTGTACATTCACTTAAAGTGCGCGTTCTTACCCAAGTGCCTCTGATATACTTTTACAGTGCTATTCACACAGAAGGGAAAAAAATAGTTCATTGCACACCTAAAAATTACGCTTTTAAGAAAATTACAGCTTTTCATTTTTAAACTACAAGGCAACTCACGAGTAATTACCCCCAAATTACAAATGAGGGTAAGAGAACTCCACCTTAGGTCACACAGAAGGTACGAAACAGAACTGTAATTGGAACTATGATTCCAGCACATTGCTGCTCATAAGAGACTATCACATAACCCTCTCTCTGAGGGAGACAGAGAATTCAAGATTAAAAAACATAGTTAGAATTCTTGACTTTAAATATGTATTAATGTAATAAATGTTCTACCACAAATGTTATTTTATAAAAAAGCAACTATATGGTGATGGAAACCCCCATGCCAAAAAAACCCCCCAAAATACAAAAAAATCAAAATAAAACCCCCAAACCTGACTCTGGGTGGTAAGCTCATGATGCAACACATAGATGATGTATTGTAGACTTGTACACCTAGAAGCTATGTAAGTTTGCTGTCCAATGTCACCCCACGAAATTGAATTTAAAGAAAAAAGCAAAGTGCAGGTTTAAGAAAGTCCTTTCAGAAAGTCCCTGCACAGAACACTTGGTCTTGCTGCCATATTCTTGCCAGTTGTGTCAGCGGGGGCAGGGCTGAGCCAGCTCCAGGGAGGCGTGCGGAGCTGTCCGGCCCTTGTCTTCGGCCCAGGCTAGAAGGCTGTCACTGCTCCGGAAGGGGCCGCCTCACTGCTGGACTCTGAGTGTTCCACCTCCGCTGGGGGGTGAATGGACACGTGCCCCTCCTGTCCTCCCATGTGGTGGCCTTTTCAGAATGTGAAGACCTCAGAGCTGTGGCACTACGCATGAGGCCTCCCAAGTTCCACACCTGTGTCCTCAGGGTGAACGTCACGAGATTTCCGCTCAACTCCCAACCACGCCACAGCCACAGAGTTTAATAGAACATTAGCTTTTAAAAATTGAGGTTACAACTCTTGCCCCCTCAAAATGTCTGCTTTCTTATTTCAAACCACTGTGACTTGTAGATCTGTAGTACTAACAATAACAACTGGAAACGTGTGAGCCCTCCTGTTGCATCCAATTAAAGATTTAACTCAAGCGGATGTGTGAGACCCGTTTTAGGAAGGGGTCCTTCTGGCTTCTCTTGGCCTCTGTGGGCTGCTCCTCTCAAGTTCAGGCCTTTATGATCTATAACATGTGCTCCTCATTCCCAAGTTCCTCTTTCAAGCCGAGACGTCTCTTACCGTGAGCCTAACATTCCCACATCCAGGGTGCTCCTGGGTAACTTCACCTGGGGCCCATCCCTTTGAGTTGTATAGACCCTGAGCTCCACCTCTTCCTCACCAGCTCCTGGGAAGAGCACCAGGCTTGTTCCGGAGAGCTTTCTGGTCACTTCTCCCAGCCCCTCAACTCTGAAATCCATCACCGGTTCTTGACGAGGATGTCACACAGGAGTCTCTCGGGTGTGACACACAAAAACAGAGCCCTCGTTCACTTCTTTATTGGTGCTTTCTGCCAATCATCTCTGCTTCTGTTCAATCTACAGAAGCAGAGATCGTAGCATCGATTGTAGCAGAGCGTAGCATTGTAGTCTCCACAATGCTAACAAAATGATTGTCCTAAAATACAGAAAAGGATTCATCTCATTCTTGACTTTAAGATTCTTCCTATTTCTCTCATTGCTGTTTTTTTCTTTTACTAACATTTATTTTTAGTGTGGCAAAATACACGTAACACAAAATTGACTGTCTTACCGGTAACTGTTTTGGGGTGCATTGTTTAGTGGTGTTGAACACATTCCCGTTTTGCAGCTAGCACCCCCATTGGCTGCAGAGTGCTTCGTAGAGTTCAAACCTGAAGCAGAACCCGTTACACGTCTCCGCAGCAACTTGCATGGCATGCATCACGCCGTGTTGTGAGTGTTTAAAATGTGCATGAATTTTAGACTCCTTTACAAAATGTCCAGTGCCAGTACTGAGCTGGTCATATGGTTGAAACGTGTTTTCTTAGTTAAATTGTACAACCTCTCACATTCTTTCATTGTTAGTTGCTTAAATGACCATCTCCAGTTGGTGAGAATTTCAAAGACAAGGACAGTATTTATTTAATAGAATTCTATTGGCTGTGTTTTTCATACACACATGTGCACACATACACACACACACCACATTGGAGACACTCCATAAAAGTTCAGTGAGTCAGTCTTTCCTGGGCCTCTGTCCTGTCACCTTCCCTGTGCACATGTCTCCTGGGATCATCGTGCCCTGAAGGGGGGATCCAGGGTGTTTCCCGTGGTCACTGGGATGAAGTGGGCCAGGCTTCGCTCTGAAAAATTCTGGGGTTCATTTTGATGAGTTTATCTGCTCGTTGTTTATTGATTAGAAAAGACTGTCACATTCTGGAGCGCGGAGAGGTCAAGATTATTGGGACTACGGGCATATAGCTATTGCCATCTATAACTGCTATGACATGCACCATTACGCTTGAGAGAGATCCCATTTCAATACCGCCGCCAGCTCTCTGAAACCTGGATAAGTAGCCGTTAGAATTCGGCCTGCTGTATAATCAGTGAGCTGTAAAAGGACACCGTGGAGGAGTAACGTCACCGGCGCCATGACATATGTTATGTGCGGGGGACAGATGGCAGTGGACATAAGCGTGCGTGACAGTCTGACTTTATTCCCCGGCGCTGTCTGTTCGAGCTGGCCAGGAGAAAGGACAGTGGCCGGGTGGCAGGACTGTGTTTTCTGTGTGGCTCACGTGGCTCTTACACTCTACTTTTCTCACACTCCTCGAGGATCAAACTCCAGAAGTTACACGTGCTAGGAACTGCCTGGCAGGAGAGTCCGAGTGGCTGTCCCAGGCCTATGGAAGACCAGAGAGAAACTGGTAGTCTTAATTCAGAAGCCCATCCCGGTGAGTGAGAAGGGGAGCAGGGAGGACAAAGGGCCGGGAGCACTTGTTGGAGGCCACCTTTAAAGGCCACCTCCCACACCAGTTCTACTCAGAGGCTCCTCCGGAACACCTTCACTGAGTCCCACGGGCCCCCATCCCGGGAGAGGGGTGGGCACCAGGCTATCAAAGCTGCGTGTAAGAGAAATTAGGATGAGAACAGAGCCCACTGTGCTCTGGAGTCACCTCATGAGCCTCGTGTGTAGCTGGCGCTTCTCGCAAACCATGACACATTAGTTGCAAATAGTTCTCTGTGCTATCTTTAAAAAGAGATGCTTGTTTCACTTGGAACCCATGTCCTGTCCCAAATCAGTTTTTGCTTTTGCAAAGTGGACCCGAAGCAGACAGAGGGTGGCGACATGCCTGATCCAGATCTCTTGGCCTCATTGCTCACCCATGAGACCAAGGGGTTTGACTTATATCCGTAAAACTGTCTGAAATAGATCCTGTTCTTCCCGTTTCTCCTTGACATCGTAGATAATGACCCGGTTGTTTACGAGGGCTGTCCGGAAAGGATCCAGCCATGCAACCGTTCTTGTTATATTGACAATGGCTGGATTTTTTTTGGGACAGCCCTGGTCTCTCCAATTCATCCAGATGTGTTGGCCTTCTCTAGAGAAACGTGGGGCGCATGACTGGTTGAACATTTCATTTTCTCCAGAAATGCTTTTCCATTATACGAACAAGAATTTAGTGCGCACTCAGGCGCCCTAAGGATCTGTCAATTCTGGTTTTTGAAAAATGAACTAAACCTGTGAGGAATTCAAGCCTACATAATGCTGGTTGGCACCACACCTCCATGAATAATTCAACTAATTTGCACCGCAGTTATTTGCACATCATGAGTGCACATGCTTTGAAAGTATTTCTGTCACTTTGCCCTATTGCCTATTAAATGTGTTCTGAAAATGGGATGCCACGTGGTGAAGCTGAGTCCATGTTTAAAGAGGATGTGGGTCACGGGGCGTGGCCGCAAGGACAATCCTTCCCCCTCCCACAGACAATTTTTATGTGACCGTGTTCTTGAAAACAGACTCTCCCATTTAGAGGTTTTGAGAACAACATTTTCTCCTTTTTAAGGTGTATATTTGGAGAAGAATGTGTTGCTTGGTTATAGAGCAATGTTGCACTTTTTGTTTATATCAGGGGTGTGCAATCCACTGGTTTGCTGGGGCCACACTGGGAGAAGAATTGTCATGGGCCACACAGAAAACACACTAACGCCAACCACAGCCGATGAGCTGAAAACAAAACCAAAAAACTCATCCCAGAAAAAGTCTCATGTTTTATGAAAGTTTACAGATTTGTGCTGGGCCTCAGTCAAAGCTGTCCTGGCTGCATACGGACCGCTGGGTTGAACCCACTTGCTCTAGATGGTGGAGCTAACACTTCAGGAATTTATAACTGCTCAGGCGCTAAGCTGACCTACGTTTCTTCAAAGCGTTGTGGCACGCAAGCCTGCCAAGGTGGCAGACACCTGGCAATTTCACCACTCGTCCACCTGGTCCCAAAGTCAGGACTCAGGCACGTGCTGGATTGCTGATGTTAATTTTCCAGCTTGCCCCACATTGGACAGCTAACCACTGAGCCGGAGTCTCAAGGGGGGTGGAGAAGGGCACACAGGAGCCCCTTGGGGACCTGGCAAAGATTCTCCTACTGGACTCTTCACTCACTCATGGTCCAGGGACAGCCCAGCACTAGGCTGAGCAAACGTACCATTTGAACGGGACAGGAAACAACGGTGCTATCCCATTGCAAATGGGACGTATGGTCGACCTACTGACACCGTGAATTTAGCGCAGCTGAGTGAGACGAGGCTGACCAGGTGTGCTGTTTGAAACAGAACAGAACCATTGTCTTCTGGCCCGTTTCAAATGGGATGTGTGGTCAGCCTACCCGGCACTCACAGGGGAGTGTGGCCCTAGGAAGCCGCCCCTCCCGTGAAGGCTCCTGCCTCCATGGCTCTGTGCCCACGTCCTCGGGTCCCCCCCTTGTCCTTCCCCTTCATCAGCGGGTCTCCCTTTTGTCCATCCGTATCGTCATCCTTGGGCCGATCGCAAGGTGGATGTGGTGCGGGCACCGAGGCTCAGGGACCTGAGGCGTGCTGGCCGGGGACGAGGGGATGCGAGTCTGGGGCAGAACCCCGGGTCCCTGTCACTGTCTTCGCTCACCCAAGCAGTGCTTGTGCAAGCACCTCCAGGTTCAGAAACCTCCAAAGCATCCAACTCATTTTCATTTCAATGTAAATTCTCAGCGTAAATAAAGATAATTTCCGTGCCGCCATCCCTTTGGATTATTTGTGCCCCAGCTCAACTCAATTAGCAGAAGTAATTTAGAGGTGACAGTCATGTGGAGAATGGCCTGATGGGTAATTTTGATTTTGGTTATTTTCCCCAAAATGTTAAAGACCTGGGGACTTTTAATGGCAGTGAAAAATTCACAACCAAAAATGATTGTAATTCTTTTTCTGGGAAATGAGGCCATTAGTTCACATGAATGCCCTACTTAAAAATAGAGGCTGCAAATCGAGGAAAAAAGCCAGGAAGCTAACCTTTAATTTGAAATCGGGCGCACTGTGATGCCTGTGCTGTAAAAATCTGATGGCGTATTAATGTCCTCACACGTATTATCTCAAATCGTGCTTTTCAGTTAGAATGGCTGTTCCAATAGCATAATAGCCACTCACCTGTAATTATAAGTTTCCAAAGCCTGAAATGATTCCAATTGTTTTTCTCTGCACTTTCTGCAGCTACAAGTTCCAAAAGGCTTCTTTTATCTTTCTCCTTCCATATATTGTCTCATGTTGCAATTGAACTTGGTCTTGGGGCCCCCCGAACCCTGGGGCAGTGCCAAGGGCATCTATTAGGTGACCCTTAACCTTGAGGACGCCGGTGACTTGTGTCAGCCAGCCCCAGCACCCGCCTGAATGCATCTCACCCTTGTTTGCCTCTGTCAATGGGCCGAGCCACTCTCTAGTGTCCTGTATCTTCTCATGAGATATGTCCAAGCCACGGCTTCCTTCTGCCTGTGGCAGGTGGGTGGGTGAGGCGCTCACCCCTCCCCCAGTGCAGAAGGTCCCCTGCTCCCAGAACACCTACCTGAAAGAGGAGAGAGGCAGTTGGCTTGCGTCACACCCATGTCCCTCCCTGACCCGGTCCTGACTCACATCCCTGAGACAGGACGGAGAGGTCAGACCCCACACAAATGCTGGCGAGAGAAGGAGAAAGGGAACTCTTCTTGGGTCCCAGAACCTGTCCCCAAGAGCTGTCTTTGTGCTCGGGCAGCGTGCTCAGTTCTCAGGCACTGTCATTGGACCCGCGTCCTAAGTCCTGTGTCAGGCTGGGGGCCGGAGGAGGGAAATGTGGGATGTCTGGGGTGTGCTTGACAGAGGTGTGAGGCGGAGAAGGCTGGCTCATGGCTAAGAGCAGGGGTGGCGAACCTTTTGGCGATTGAGCGCCAAAGTTTATGAAATAAGAGTATACTCACTCGACTCGCGTGCCAACCCATCGAGTGACATAGAGGTATCGATTATTTTTATGTCTATAAGAGCATAAACAATAATTTTTTAAATGGTATTTGCAGCTCCGCATGCCGAAATAATTGCTCCGCGTGCCACTTTGGGCACGCGTGCCATAGGTTCGCCACCCCCGGCTTAGAGAATTCCCTGGAGAACTTCAGGTTCATGTTTGAAGACCGCCCAAATCCAACTCTAAGATCAGGTGCCGTGAATACGTGGCTCCAGATCTCCCGTTTGCCCACCGGAGCCCCTAATACTGGTTAACAGGTGCTGTCTCTAGAGCCCTATCAACTACGGCCCCTGGAAAAGGGAGGCTGTCACTCCCAGGAGACCCCCTCACCCCCAGGGCAGCCCACGCGGTTTCCATGCCTCTGGATGCCTGGCTTTCCAGTCCCAGCCAGGGTGGGGACATGACTGATGACTCCACGCCTCTTGTCTTTGCCTTGTGGAGGGAGTGTCTGATGCTGTGACCTTTCAAAGTAGGCTCTTATGTAAGATCCCTAAGGCAGGAGTTCACCATAACAATGATCCCAGGTAGAGTAGCCACAAAGCCGGCTAGCTGTCCCCAGACCACGTAGAGTGCCGATGACCATGACATTGGGGCTGCGGCTACCAAGGAGGGCATTCTCCTGAGCCTGGAGGACCCATCCATTCAGGTCCTTGAGTGTCCTCTGCTCTTAGAAGCGAGACCGTGGCGAAGCTCTTTCTCCCTTAATGACCCCACTTCGCAGGAGTGCTCAAGTCCATGCTGGAGTCTGAAGGTGGGCCATGCGTGGAATCTGGGCTCAGAGTGATGATTTGGGGTGCTCCCTGGCTGAGCCCCAGATCTGTCAACACAAAGTGAGCTGACGGCCCCTACTGGGCAGTGTGAGGGGCGGGCCAGGCCTACTGTGCAAACTCCACGTCACGTCATCGCTACGGAGGCTCTGTAATGTGCAGGCTTCTCCTGCCCACCAGCAGGTGCACAGAGGGGCTGTTACGTTTCATGTTTGTGCCAACTGCCCAGGGGCACCTCCCACGCAGAGCAGTGGTGACAGGTGAAGGACATATCGCGCTAGGGCCTCAGCACCCTGTCGGCTCAGCAGAAGTAGTTCTGTTTGCTGAAATGGTCGTCATTACTGGATGAACACACTGCAAGGAACTATGAGGCACCCAAATCGGATTTGATTGACTGGTTGTGTTGGAGCCCAGGCTCTGAAAGACCTGGTGCCATGACTCTATCACTGGGGGAAAAGTGACAGCTGCTCACTGTTCCTCTGTCCCCAAGCCCCCCAATTCAGCCACACCTTCCAGTCTAGAAGCGCTACATGAGCATCCTTTAAGACCTCCTGGCGAGGGAGACACAGACTGAAAACTTAGGAATTCACTGTTGGTCACAATCACCTGATAGACATTTCTACAAATGGAGAGGGGAACAGAGGTCCAGAAAGGCAAACAGTAACACAAAACATCCAGACAACCAAGAACGCATCCATGCACACACACACACACACACACACACACTCAACAGCTGAACTTTCCTACTCATGTTTTGCTCAGATGAATAGTTAAATGGCCTTGTGTATTTTGCATAGAAGCCAACTGCTCATCAAGAAAAGGTGACAGAAGCAACGTGGTCAGCTTGGAATGAAAAGTAGCCAAGCCACCATGCAGAGAATCCAGTTTCTTGCATTCATTTCCTATATCTCCTTTGCCTTAAAAAAATTTAAATTTATTAAATAAAATTTGTTTTTTACAAAAAAAAAAAAAAAAAAAAGACCTCCTGGCAAAACATTTCAAATGCAGACATGCAGAGGCTGTCCGGAAAGTATCCAGCCAGGGACCCGTTCTCGTTATATCCACAATGGCTGGATTTTTTCCAGGCAGGCCTTACATAGCACCGAATGGAAATCGAGTCATAGTATAGCCCCTCTTGTGTTATTACTTACTTTTCCTCCAAAAAACGGTATAGATTTCTTTCTATGTCAGTGCCAGATTCTAACTCCTGCTTCCATTACGTGTTTCTAACAGAATGTAGTAGGCACCCCTCCATGAAGGGATGCTCAGTGCACTTTCAGGTCTTCCGGGAGGCTTGGAAGCTTCCGATGAGGTGAAATCCTAAACTGTTACAGAGATTGGGTGGTGGTGGTTCAATTCTGCCTCCACCTTTTCAAATGCTGGCCTTTGTAGCAACTCATGGTGGGGGCGGGGGCGGGGGCGAGTCTCAGTTTCCCCTTCTGTGGGGAGAAGGCAATAGAGATAGTTAGGCCACAGGTACCGTATTTTCCGGCGTATAAGACGACCCCCTAATTTTACAGTTAAAAAATAGGTTTAGGCCTATATTCGCTGTATAAGACTACAGCCTCGGAAGTGGGGGGGTAGTCTTATACAGCGAATATAGGTCTAAACCTATGTTTTAACTATAAAATTAGGGGGTCGTCTTATATGCCCGGTCGTCTTATACGCCGGAAAATACGGTATGTGGGACGCTTAAAATACAGTACCATGGAGTCAAGGGCTTTGAGAAATAAAAAATAAAAAGCACAGCATTATTATATCGCTCTGATCACCGCCACTGTCTTAAACAATAATTTCACTCTCTGTTCCAAACTCGTCCCTAGAGCATGGCAGCGAGCGTGTCCCGAATAAATGGGAAGGCCCGCCAGAGGCTGGCACGCTGCGGGCACTGCCGAAAGCCGCTGGCAGCTGCAAGTTCTCGGAGCCCGATGTGGAGATGCAGCCCGGGGCCGGGTCTGTCCGGGGCCGGGTCTGTCCGGGGCCAGGTCTGTCCGGGGCCGGGTCTGTCCGGGGCCGGGTCTGTCCGGGGCCAGGTCTGTCCGGGGCCGGCTTTCGTTCCCACAGAGAATCAACGCTGAAGGAGTGGCTGTCAAAGGGCTCCACTCACCGGGAGTCTGTGTGCGTTCCGAGTGTTATTTCGGCGTCTCTCCCACAGAGCGAGGGCCACCGAAGGGGAGCCCGCATCTTTCTCAGAACTACACGCAAGAAAAGGACAGTTGAGCACCCCGGTCAGAGATACCAAGATTTGAGGGCTCGGGGAGTTTTTATGTTTTCTTCCCCCCAAGAATTGGAGAAAAGTAGAACAAAGGGCAGAGATGCCTGGATGGGGATGAAGTCTCTCGATTGAGTACGCACTCCACACGCTAGACTCTCAACACGACTGAACCCCCGTGGGGACCGTGGGCCTCCTGGCTGGTTCCTCACTGTCTCACCAGCTTTGTCATAAACAATGATTTTAATTTCCAAAGCTTTACGACACATTTCAGTCTCTTATCTACCTGGAAAGTCAAACCCATCACCTGTGAGGTTTTTGGGACTAGTGGCCGGCATTGTCACCATCTTCGCCACCAGGGTGCTGTAGGTTGGTGTCTGTAGGGTGAACTCCACCCCAGTCCTGACGCTCCTTCGTCACCTGGGAGTTCGTGTATCCCACACCTGATGACCAAGTTCTGTATCTTTACGGAGAGGGGAGAACGCAGGTTGATGGACACATAACGCAGGGCCAGGCAAGGTTTGCGTAATACTTCTTTCAGTTTCTACCGGCAGCCCTCAGACAGCTAACGTGCAGGCATTTCCCAAACAAGCGTGTGAACCTCAGTGAGATGAAGCCACTTGCCTGACAGGGAAGGGACAGAGAGGGGACAGCAGGTAGGGATGCCACCCTTCTGGGCCTGGAACCGGTTCTCCCAAGGCCACACGAGGGCCACGCTAGTTAGGAGTTGAGGTAGCGACTGCCCACCCTGTGCCCCTCCATCTTGAATTCTCTTTACACTGAAAAGATGTGACAGGTGTTCCTGCTGATGGATTGGGAGACACCGTCTAAATCCCATGTGAACGCAGAAAACGACTCACTGCTTAGTCACCTGCCTAACCCTTGAGGAAAAAACATGCACTTCCACGTGACATTATGGCTTGCTGGTGCACTGTTTATAGGAATTATGCTTCATTTTAAAATAGCAATATAGCCAGCTTCCTGATACTTTCGAATTTTAATAATAACAAAGAAAACAGATGCATTTTGGAGTGCCAGGCATTTTCACATATGCTCATCAACTCTGTTCCTTGATGTTACTTACCACCTTCACACCCAAACGTGTTTGAAGGATGCAGACACAGGTCCTGCCAGGTTAGACCGTCTGTCCGATGTCCCCCAGCTAGAATGAGGCTCATCTGAAGTGAGGATTTAGTCTCCTCCATTTCAAGCTCACAGTGCGGTATGCTCTTTGTCTTTCTCGTGGATGCAAAGAATGCTGGGTTTTATCTGCTTAGCCCCTTTAAGTATGTTTAACAGCTGTATTGAAATATGATTCACCTGCAGTCCGTTTCACCCACTGCGTACAGTTCGATGGCTTTTCAAACATCCATAGGTAGGTATAGCCATAAACCACAGCCAGTCTTGAACATTTTCATTCGCTCAACAACACAAAAATGAACAACTTTTGCACACGAGAAAACTGAACGCGAGCAATTGTTCTCGAAATTACATACAATATAAGCTTTATTTATCTTTCTCCTAATTTTGTGGTTTCTGCTGAAATTCAAAAAAAGCAGCACTGGTGCCTGCTGGCTGGAGCCAAGGGTGTGTATGTTCACGAACGTGGCGGGTGGACTTTGCGAGGTTCCCCAGGGTTCTCAGCAGGCAGCTCTGTGACTCCTCTCTGCCCCTTGGTTTCCGCATTCATAGAACGACATTCTGAGCCCTGAATAGAATCAGGTGCTCGCGTGTATGAGCAGGTGGGCCCAGCCGCCCTCGCTCCCATTAATTAAACGCTGCCAAGTTCATGATTCTTACAAGCCTGGTTCCTAGGTCGCCATGCGTGTGTGAGAGCGTCAGCTATCACTGTATTACCCACAAGGGATCCCGACTCAGTGAGATCATCTCATGGGGATTGTCCCAAGGCCGCCCAAGTAGGAAGGGCGAAAGACGGAGTCAGGCTGTCCCAGGATCACCTCCACACGACATCTTGTAGGAAATAGATTGTTAGGCATTGCGCTTTGTGTTTTCCTGTCTCACACATGATGAATGTTTAAGCAGGCTAAAAGGGTTGGTTGACATTTACCTTTCATTTTTTCAGCTCCCTTGGATGAAGCTTCTTATTTGATTGAAGTCTGGCTATCTGCCAAGGGGCTGTGGCCTTCGATAATGTCACACCAGTTTCCTCAGACTCTGAGGTCGAGGTTTTGATGAATTGAGTCCCCCCAGCCTTGACCTCGAGTGCCACGACCCAGTTCACTTCGGTGTACAGACTTGTCACGGTCTAACGAAAACTACAACAGCCGCCCAGCATATGTGCAGCGACACAGGCCCGACCCACGGAGGGGCTGGGCCTAGTTTGCACCCGGTTCAGCCTCCCGGCCTCTCCCCAGGCCAGGAGCCTCCCGTTTGGCTAGTATCCTTTCGGTTCCGACGGTCATTCACGAGCTAGTTAACGTTGGCAAGCTACAATACTTAACTTTTCCGGAGCTCGTTTTCTTCTCGGAAATGGAGATTTTCGGTCAAGGTGTAAGGTCATAAGATGTCTAAAAAGACAATTTATAAACACGGTCTAAGAATTTAACGGGAATGCAAAAGATAGCTATTGCCTAATTGGCATCATACCTTGCTTTCTCTTTTTGAAAAATAAATCCTAGAATCCCACTGTCGTGAACTGTTGTCTAAACTTGGTGTCAGAACGTGCAAGCACTTACGGAGTTGGGAAACGGTAATTAGTCCAGTTATGCCCTCGATTCCGGAACGCCGTCGGTCTCTGAGGTTGCTGAATTGGAGCTGAGCAAGGCTGCCCTCCTGTGCTGAGCGCCCCGTCCAGGCAAGGTCGCCAGCACTCAGACGTCCGCAGAAGGGAGCGGTGGTCACGGCGGAGACTGGCTTGGATGCCCGTGGCAGGGACGCTGCACCCTCCCGCCTCAGGACTGTTGGCGTGGGGGCGGGGGGAGCTGCAGGGGCGCCCCTGCCGACTGGAATGTACTGGGGCCCTGCCCAGCTGTGTCTCTGTAGTGACCCCTCCAAGGGCTGATGGGTGGGGCTCCACCCGGTGGGACCTCAGAGATGACACTGGACAGCACCAGGGAGCTGCCCAGCCTCTGGGGACATTTACATCAGCCACCACTGATGTACCAAGAGTGGCAGGGTGGCCTTTAAGACTGTCACCATTGAATCACCTCAAGGGGCCGTGGTCAGGAGAGGCTGAGGGGTCGATCCTTTCACGTGGCCCCAGGACAGCCCCGTTGCTGACGTGCGGGGCAGTTTAGGGCGCAAACGGTTGGCTCAGCGCCCTGCTCTCTGTTTCTCTTCTCCTGCTGAGCAGATCTCTGGGAAGAGCCTGGTCAGGAAGATCAGAGGACAAACATGATTTCAGCCGGAGTCGCAGGTCTATTACGAATGTCAGCTGGAACGGGGGTGCGACTTAGGGAAAGAAGATAAAACGAGCGATGTCTAAGAGAGACGCTGAACTTTTCTGAGAAAATGCGTGCTTTTCAAGAGCCGAGAGCGAGCAGGAGGCAGTGGGCTTGAGACACATTTTAGGGAAAGGAGACAAGAGCCCGCAGCTTATTTTTCTCCACCGATTTGTTGTGCTTTAGAGGAAGGAGGATTGTGAGGCCGCCACGCGTGGACAATGCGGTCCTCTGTGCTGGCCGGGGCAGGAGACAGCATTTGCACAGCTTGCAGCGCGGGTAGACCAGCACCCACAGGCCTTGGGGGAAGAAATTTGGCAGCGTGGGTCAAAAGCCATTAAGAGCACATTTATTTTTAACTCTGGGCCTGCATTTGGATGTTTCTTTCCTAAGAAAATTATCCAAAAGCATGGAAAAGCTATTTGCACAAAGATGATAGAGAAAGCTTTGTTCATGCCTTTTAAAGGGAAATACTTGGAATACTGAACTATTATAAGTATTCAATGAAGTAACTATCATATCTATCCACTGGAGTCTTATCTTTTTATTATTATTAATTTTTTTGTATTCCCATCTCTCCACCCTCCCCCTCCCCTTTTGGGACCCATCAGCTTGTTCTCTATAGCTATGTGTCCATTTCTGTTTTGTTTCATTTCTTATTTGTTTTGCCTTTTTTTTTAAGATTTTACATATAAGTGAGATCATATGATATTCGTCTTTGTCTGAATTATTTCCCTTAGCATAATGTCCTTGAGGTCCATCCATGTTGTCACAAATGGCAAGATTTCATTCTGCATTTTTTATTGCTATATGATATTCCATTGCATATATGTGCTCCTTTTTCTTTATCCATTCATCTGTCGATGGGCACTGAGGTTGCTTCTGCATCTTGGCTAGTAATAGTAAAGCTGCAGTGACCAAAAGGGCAAATGTTGCATTGCAGGGGTGTCAAACTCAATTAAAACACGGGCCACTTGGTGCAACAGGCAAGATTCACGCGGGCCACATCCCATTTACAAACGTCGCCAGAACTGAGTCAGCGTGTTTATACAGGCCCACAGGCCCCCAGGAAAGGCACTGGGCCACGTGTACACTCGTCTTCGGTAGTTAAAGGGTTAACTAGGGAATTGTGTGTACGGTATTGCCTCGATCTCCCCTAAGCACTATTTTCTTCATAACATTTTTTTTCTATTTTTACTTTATTTCAGAGCATCGTGGGTCACAAAAAATGGCCTTGGGGGCCCGCGGGTCACCAGTTTGACACCCCTGTTACATTGGCCAAAAAGTCATTGCATTTTCATTTACTCACAAAAATATGCAATAACTCCTCGGCCTACCCAATATATCTTTTCAAATTAGTGTTTTTGTTTTCTGCAGATAAATACTGAAAAGTAGACCTGCTGGATCATATGGCAGTTCTATTTTTAATTTTTATGGGGAAACTCCAAAACATTTCTCATGGTGGCTACAACAATTTACATTCCCACCAACAGTGCACGAGGGTTCCCTTTTTCCCACGTCCTCACCAGCACTTGCTGTTTGTGGATTTATTGATGGCAGCTGTTTTGACAGGTGTGAGGTGATATCTCATTGTGGTTTCATTTGCATTTCCTCGATGATTAATAATGTTGAGCATTTTTTTGTTTTTGGTCTGTTATCAATCTGTAGGTCCTCTTTGAAGAAAAATATCTGTACAGGTATTCAATTCCATTTTTTAGAATTGGATTGCTTGTTTTTTTGGGAGGTGTTAAGTTGTATGAGTTCCTTATATATTTTGGATATTAACCCCTCATTAGATATATCATTTGTAAATATTTTATCGTACTCAGTATGTTGTCTTTTATTTTTGGTGTTGGTTTTCTTTGCTGTGCAAAAGTTTTTTAGTTATTCATTGGAATCTTAAGTAGCAATTTAAAAGAGTATAAGCAACATTGGAAATGCTCATGATTTTACATTAAGTGAACAAATAAAATATATACCACAGAATATTCAAGTGAATGCTTACTATTAAAACAGAATTATAAATTAACCAAGAAATTTAAAAAATCTGCCGCATATAAATAATACATCCTCCAAACTTGTCAGGACAGAGTGGCTTTGAAAGTCACATTACTGGAAAGTCATTTTCACCCTTCTTCTTCTTTTTACCCTTCCTTCCTTCCTTTCTTTTTGCCAGTTGAGACACACACTTGGTAAGTTAATTTACCTCCCAATTTTGGACCAGTTATGTCTCTTTAAACAAACAAATATGAACAGTTTAAGAATATTTGTTTTTTTTTTTAATTGATGAGATGACCCAGCAATTTGACTCTCAAGTACCTCCACAACGTGGGGAAACACAACACCCTACGTTCATGTAAAGACCTGCATGGATGTTTATAACAAGATTATTCACAATAGCCGAAAGGTGAAAGCAATCCAAATGCCCAACAATTGGTAAGTGCACAAGTCAACTTCAGTGCTTCTGCTTAATGGAATTCTATCCAGTAATTAAAGGGAACAAAGTACTGATACATGCTACTCACTCTAGAAAAGACATAAAAACAACCCAAGAGTCTATAGATGGATGGATAAAGACAATGTGGTGTGTGTGTGAACACAACGCAATCTTCTTAAACCTTAAAAAATTAGAAAATTCTATTATTTGTGACAATATGGATGGACTTTGAGATTATGCTAAGTATATTAACTCAGAGAAAGAAAAATACTGTATAAATTCACTTACCTGTGGAATCTATAAAAGCTGAATTCATAGATCCAGGGTTCAGGTGGGGGTTTAGGGTTTTGGGGGAGCAGGAATGGGGAAGCCCTGGTGGGCAGATTCTGCTCGGAGGGCCTTGGGCCTGGCCACGTACTGAAGGGGATTCAGCACCAGATCGCCCCGGACAGCGGCCCCTCTGCTTCTGAAAGGGCTCCGGGCTCAAGTTCCCGTGGTGTCCCGGCCTTTTGGTTCTCTGCGGGGGAGGTGGAGTGCCAGACTTTGGTTCCTCGTGCAGTTGAAGGTCAAAGTCCTCTCCTTTGTGCAGCTTTCGCTGCAGGACCTGGGTTTTTGTCTGTGTTCTCTGAGAAACAACTCAATATCTCCTTAAGCAAGATGGGACCATTGCAGGGGCTTGTAAGGTTACACTCAGCACCAAGAAACCGGGCTTATAAGCGATTCTGATCATCGACCTTTGTTCCTTTTGTTTCTTCCTTCTCATCCATGTTCTCCTATTCCTTTGCTGTTCTCGTATCTCCTGGCTTTTAACCAGCATTGTCTTTCCGTAGTAATTTACCCAGCTTTTTGTGAAACTGCTAGGGGGGATGGCAGATGGGGAAATTGTGGGGACCACTCAGACCCTCAGAACTGATGTAAAGATTGTTTTAAACTACGGACATTTGAGAATCACCAGACACAGAGAAAAGCCTTCCCTTATCTCACCAAAAGCAGAACTTGTAGGAGTGGGACTGCCTCACATCCCCCTCCACAGGAGTTTAATGGCCATGAAGAAAAAAACAGAAACCATCACTCACAGTTGCATAAACAACATTATCACAAACACACTCATTTCTCACTCAGTCTCCTAGAAACCCACGTGCTCTTTCCCTTAGGGATATAAATCCCATCTTTAGCTGTTCAGAGAGCCACACCCTGTGTGTGCTTCTCTATGCAGAGGAGTAAACTTTGTTTTCCCTGTTGAGGTGTCAGAGTTTAAATTACAGTCCTCCAAAACTGAGCCTAAGAAGGCGGAGGGAAACTTCTTCTTCTAAGTACTGGACTCTCCCAGGTTTTGTCTGAAAACGTCACTGTATTGCCCACTCTCTTGACTGATGGTTTAGGTGAATGCAATGAGAATTTGGTTATGTGAGTGTGGAGAGTTCCAGTGTTGTGTTGGCTGAGAGTGGAATTGTCAGGAGAAGTGTTATTATAAAGCCATTTTCTTCTGGAGCCAATCTGTGCCCAGGGCTCAAAGAGGCCAACACTAGGAGCTATAACTTCTTCTCAGTGATAGTATTAGCTGTGGTCTACTTTTATGTTTGTTTAAATGCCTTGAATGCAATTATGACTAAAAAAGAGAGGTTTATGAGGAGGTAGAAAGAAAAAGGTAATACACAAAAATGCTTAGAGAGTTGCTCTTAGTATATAAATTCTTGACTTATTATTTATCCATTTTCCAAGCATTTTTAATTTCCAAATTCCAGCCATAGTAGGTTCATAATGAAAAAAAGTTGGTGTTAAACAGCTTTAAATGAAACGGTCATTTATAGTGTGTAAGCTAGGGTCAAGGATAATGGCTTTGCTGTGGGCTGTGGTGTGGTATTCCTAACAGCCTTTTTATTGTGTTCTGAAGGACGTGGGGATTTTGCTGGCTTCAGCCCCACAGACATAATTCCAGTGTAATTGTAAAATAATGTGAGTGTAGTAAACAGCTTGTAGTAGGTACTGTGTACAATCACAAAATGCCAGGGCTCCAGAAAACAGTGTCACTGTCACTTTTTAACTAAAAAACAAACAAACACTTGTTTCGCATCACAAACATGCAAGGAATCAGACGTCATTACACGGGGTTGTTTCTTGCTCCCTTGGAAACGAGCGTTGCCTTAGCTCTGATTCTGAGGTTTGCAGCTCTCACCCTCCCCACAGTGACGGAGTCTCAGTTTTGTACTTGGGCTCAGGGATACACAGAATAAAGACAAAATCCTCATCTGCTTTGTAGCTCAGTGTAGTCACTTGACCAAGTTTAGGGCTACACGATAGGACAAAAGAAGCATGCCTAGGGTCTGAGGCATGTGCTTGAGTGACAGCCATGGCCTTCCTTCTGTCTCTCAGGACTCACACCTGAATATATTGGGGAGTCATCCCATACCATCAGCAGGTGGATGTCACCGTAGGGCAGGCTGGCAAAGTCATCTTGTGGAGAACCGGCCAGTACCTTAGGCTTTGTAGGACATACGTGTTGAAGATGAACACAGCTGACACTAGTCACAGCGATGAGGGCGGATTTCAGCTGGGGACGCCCTCCTGCGATAGGGAGAAGGCATGCGTGTGAACGGGCGTGACCTGGACGTGCGCAGAGGAGACTGGGCATTTCAGGGAGCAGCGGAGACCAGGCCGGGGGTGAGGGGGTGAGAGGGAGCCCTGTAGCGTCAGAGAGCAATTACAGGAGGGGAGGGTAGCTGGTCCACAGGACACCCGTCTGCTTCGTTAACTGGTGCTCATTGAAGGCAGGTCCCCACCCTCCCGCAGGGGCCGGGACACCAGGGTCCTCTCCTCAGACGTCAGCTAGAGCAAATGGTGCATTTTCCGGGCAGCCTGGAGCTGTGTCAGGGGGGTGCTTGGAGGGGGCCTGGGGTCACCATAGGGATGTAGACTTGGGAGGTTAGAAACGATGGCAGCATTTGATCAGGACTTTGGGGGCCAGGCTGGGGGTCCTGTTGAGAAGAGGACCCAGAGGAACCTGACTGGAGTTTGGTCAAGAGAGAAGGAATCCTCGTCAGCCGTCCGAGTTGCGAGGACGTCACTGTTGTAGTGGCAGGACAGTGACCATTACAATACTGAAGTAAATGGCTGCAGCTGGCTTACAATGAATTCGGTCTACAAACAGGCTTTGGGCCTCGTTTTGCCCATGCATCCACGATGATGCCATCCCCATCATCAAGACAAAAGACCTATCCATCACCCCCAAACATTTCCTTGGGCACCCCCTTTTTTCTTTCCTTTTTTGGGTGGTAAGAACACTGAACACGATACTGTCTGTCTTAAAATGTTAGGTGCCCTATAGAGTTGACTGTAGGCACTCTGCCCTACTGCAGCTCTCTAGAACTGATTTATCTTGCATGCCTGGTTTTCCCTTCATTTTATATTAAAACAGGATAAGTGGAACCAGGATTATTATCACTATTCCAATAGCTGTACTGTTTCTATTAGTAAGACTGACATTATTTTTGTTGTTAGTTTCACCTTGTAATATAAACTCACTGGGACATTTCTTCCATTAAATTTCAAATGTGTTTTAAACAGCTGGGCTTTTAGAAATATATTTACACTGGCCTATATTTTAAATGCAAAATTTGTAAAAGAGAAAGGTAGAAAGGCAAAAAGTCAAACATTTCCCACGTGGTGGCATTCTAGTCATAGATACTTTGTCTATTTCTCTGAAGAAATTGTCAGACACAACACTAAATTTTCAAACTGGTGAATGATGACATTCACCAGTGTCTAAAAAAAGAAAATGCTTGAAGTGAAAGCTATTGAGTTCCAAGAGCGAATTCCTGAAGGATTTCGTGGCATTGTCTAAGAAGAAGAAATGAACAGGAGAACAGCAAGAACAATGTTTGCCTTACCCATCTTTCCTTTTTGCTTTTCTATCCCTCTTGTAAAACCCCCCCCAATATTCTGGTTTTCCCAAAGCGTTTATCTCTCATAATGCTCACCCTGCAAGCTCTTCCAATAACAAGAGGCTCTAGATTTGTGTCGTGAGTCGGGCTGGGGGCCCCTTTCTTCCTGGGGTGTTTATAACGTTCACAGTGCAGCCCATGATGCATTCATGACCCACCGCCACCATTTGCCTGCCTAGAGGTGACAGGTGGGGTCCAATTAACTTCAGATGTATCTTCTTAAACGATTTCTGTTCTGGGTGTTTCTCATCCTGATAAACATGGCACATCAGCTTTTATTTTTATTGGCATCCCTTCCAAATTTTCAATCCGAATCACTCCTTTCGATGAACAGCATCCACGGTCTTCGAGGGTTTGGGCGTTTGTCGTGGGGGACCCGGGACAGCTTGAGCTCACTGGCGTCCAGTGCTCAGTGACTGGACCGAGGAGACTGCAGATGCTGAGGCCCAGGCTCCGCAGACTGTGTCTTCTCTAAGTTACGACACTTCTCCCACATAGTTTTCAACACACTGTCAGGAAGCCCTCACATTGGTCCCACACTCTCTACCTGGAGGAGAATCCGACAGAGTGGATTGTGGAGAAGAGAGAAACATCCTGGGATTTTCTAACATTTCCATGTTTCTCCCTGGCTTTTGTTCATTTGCTTCTTAAGCCCACAATTCTGGCTACTTGACTTCATGTCTAATGGATTCCAACCACATAGAGTCCAACCGCACACCCCTGCTCCTAGACCCCGGTGCCTGGTGGCATGATGGACGACCACTTGTCGCTGTTGGTGAGAGTGTGGGTCCCTCAGTTAGGACTTGCTGTTTTGGTTTTATTTTCTCTGTCACAAGTTAGATGGCAGGGCAGGACGAGAGACCAGAAGAAACTCTTGTTGGTTCACCGTTGAAAGAGTATGAATACCAATGACTGCAAACTCAACTCAGAGTTCAACTCACACGTCACACACCGGGACATTTCCTCTGCAACTCAGAATGACCTACACTCACCTCTGAGGCGACATGTCTAGTACTCTATCTCCAGCTCTATATTTTATACTGTACAGAACAATGTTTGCCATAAATGTCTATTTTAATTTTACAGTGCAATTAACACGTTTCTGAATTATCTCCTTAAACAGTTGCAATTAGAATTTTGTTATTTGCCGGCAGTAAGAAAGATAACTTTCACAAAATGACGTTTCTTTTTTGAATAAAAAGCTTTGGCAAGTTTATTGAAGTAAGTTTTTATAACACCATAAAGTAAAAATAAGGGGGATAAGACACTCCCATGTCCTGAATCATAAGACTCCTATGTTTAAGAGTGAAAAAAATCAGTTTTAATTTTTTTCCCTAACCTTAACCCTAACCCTAATCACTGTTTTAATTTTATGCTACAACTTGTATATATTATATATTTATTTTATAAAATTAGAATAATGCTGTTTTGAAATAATTTCTACATTTGCTTACTCCCCCCACCCCCGGCGTTATGCTTTCTTTTACAACATTTTTAACAGTAGAGTCATAATATTTGGAGATGTTTTTAAGAAATGCACTAATCATATTATACGAGAAAAGAATACACATAGTACCATTTCTGTCATCGTTTTTGGTGATTTTGTCTATTTTACTTTTTGTTACTTTCTTCTCTGCTATGCATCCTCCCTTTAATTATTCAATTATTTTTTTCTTGAATTTTAGAAAACATATTTAAAATTCTTTATGAGCTATGTTAAAGACACCTCCCCCCTCCACAACTTGCATTTTATATAAACTAACATCAAGAGAGATCTCTCTAGGGTTTAAACGTTATCAGTGCTCAAAATAAAATTGCATTTATAGCCCAGACTATGGGATAATCGACCTCCCTACACAGAAACCTCAGGACCCAACACATTGTCGTAACATCTTAACCGGGATGCTGCAGTGATCGCCTAACTGGCCTTCCTCCATCCTTCTCCCCGCCCCTGTCCCAGTCTATTCCCCAACATCAGAGCCATTTAATTTCTTCAGATAATGTCACTTCTCTCCTTCAAACTTCTGTCTTCCCACTTCACTCCCGGAAGAGTCCAAAGACTTTGCAGAAGCTCGATGGCCCCAGACCACCTGGCCACTTCTGACCACTGGGACCCCCAGCCCCCTGCCCTGGCCCTTGAGGTCCCGACGAGCACCTGCTGGTTCCTGTCCCCCCGCTGGCCTCATCCTGGGTGGCATCCCTCCAGATGCCCGAAACCTTTTCTGCTCTGTCCTCGACGTCGCCTGCTCAGTGAGGACTTCATTAAGACCATGGTAAAGCGTGCAGCTGTGCTTCCTGAGAGTTCCTGGTCTTCTCCTCTGCTTTCTTCTTCCCCCAGCACCTCTAGGTCTCTAACTGCTCCAAGTTTTCCTATTTACCTGTGCCCCTTCGCCCAGGAACACGCCAACTTTAGGAGCCCAGAGACTCCTCGTCTCGCATTCATGATTCCATTCAGAGACTAAGGCCAGCAACTGGCACGTGGCAGGCTCTCCAAAGCATTTTCAAACAAAAGGAAGCCGTGCTGTCATAGCCTACAGGGAACGAACTGGCCGGCACTGTAACGAATGAACAGCTGCATGAAGAACATCCTTCAGAAGGGCCAGCGCGTAGCTGAAGGTCTGAGCCAACCCCCTGGAGGCAGCAGCAGAAGTGCAAGCTAGACTGACGGCCTGGGTGTGAAGCCCCGACTCGTGGTCACCTCCCCGCTTCCTCCCCCAGCTTGTGCCTGGTCGTGGGCACCGGACACACGTCTCCCCTTTGGCCCCAGCTGGAGGCCGCTGTGCCCGGGCTCAGTGGACTCATCTTGGTCTCTGGGCTTTTCACTCCTGATTTATAACCGTGTTTCAGAATTTTCCTATTTTTTGGACGTTGGAAGTGAATATGTTTTATGTGTGAGCATATGCTTTAAAGGACATTTTTTCCATGTATCATGACTATGACCTTTCTCCCTGTGTAGACCGTGTGTCTCTGTCCACGCTCACCACGTGAGTCTTTCCTGGAGGAGACACGGGTCGCAGCTCTGCGCGTGTGGCCAGATGGGGAACCAGGTCCTCGCTATGCTCCTGGGCGGTGTTAGGTGGCCTCTTCTGAGTCCGTGTCCATGCCCGGTGGTGTGGGGACTCCTGGTCAGAACCCTGCTGCCTCCCATTTGCGGTTTTCATGTGGGAGCTGGACTGAGGACAGTTTCTCTCCTGCAGGATGAAAGGTGAGCAATTAGCTTTCTTATTGTCATTTAACAAAGGCAATGAGCCAATGTTGTCCTTAGACTGCAAGATTTACTGAGCCTGCTTGTCACAGATTATTTCTGTATCTTCAAAACCGTGAATCGGAAGTAGTGTGCGACATCTACTTCCCTGAGGTGATTCATGCATTGGGGTTCCAGCAGGAAGGACTGACGTGTAAGGACAGGGACCACCTGATAGAGGACATAGAACCTGAGCATCAGGCAACTCGCAATGGCTCCTGATTTGAGCTGGTGCATCTGTTAGAGGGTTGGGGGGTTGGAGGAGGAGATAGGAGACATAAACTAAATCATGGTCCTTATAACAATGTTGTTGGTCCTTATAACAATGTTGTTGCTCCTCCCAGGTTGAAAAGTATATCTATCTATCTATCTACATCTATCTATCTATCTATATGTCTATCTATCTATCTAGCTATCTAATAATTTCATGTCAGATTTGTGTGTAATAAATTTTATAAAATTTTATTTTGCAATCTAACAATAGTTTTCAGGGTTGGTATAAAAGGCATTTTAGTCCAGTGTTTCAAGTTTTTGTAACTGGGATCAGACAGACATGGATTAAAATCTCAACTCTTCACTCTTCTATCTGCATGTCATAGAGTTAGACTTTCATTGTGTGAGGCCCACAGCTGAGCGAGATAACGTTTGTACTGGCTCATCAGAGGTGCTACATAGGCTTGCAACGCGTGCTGGTCACCACTGGAAGCTTGTTTATGCTCCTCATTGGAATTTTGTTGTAACTGCGACAATTGTGTATTGAATTTCTATCTGGACACTATCATATAGTGAGCATCTCCTCCATTATTTCATTGATATTTTTCCCAGAGACGTTTGAAACAGCGTTGATCCGTGGGGTTACTACGGATGTGGTGTCATTGTTGGAATATCAGCTGCAGCAATTTTCCATTTCAGCAGAAATGTGCAGCTACCTGGGCATGAAGAAAGGGAAGAATCAATCCAACTGGCAGAGGCTTCTATTGTATTGGAGGAAAAAAAATTAGAATCAGTGTGTTCGATTCAGGGTGGACCAATAATTCATTCCCCGAATCAGAAGTTGCACCCTATTTTTATGTCTATAAACTATGTTCCTCCTAAAATCAATTGAATAAACATGGCCTGATTTTGCCATAGCAAATACATATTAATTTTCTTACAAAACCAAGTTCCCATCAACAAGAGCCTCATGAAGCGATCCTTTTCTGTATCAGTGAGGCAGGTGAGCATCCCTCTGGCTGGTGAAGACAGTGAGGGGCTTCCGTCTTCGGGGATGCTTTTAGGGTCTCATCCCAATTTGGGACAAAGACGAAGGAAAACAAACCAAGTGCAGAGAAGCGTGTGGTTACATTCCTGGAGTTCCGCCCCAAAGCAACGGGACAGCATCCAGATCCCAGGACACGTTCATGTCAGCCCTCCCGGAATGTGTCTGAGAAGCCACAGCAGACCCGCACCCTGGAGATAAGAGCACATTTTACAAGAGAAATGCAGAACCGGGAGCCGTCCATGGGATGCAATTCTCTGAAAGATAAGATTAAAACGGCACTTCGCGTGCAGTAGGGGAGGGTGAAGTGGGCTCGCCAACCCCTGACCCGGGCCTCGGCTGAGCTATCGCTTGGCTCTTGTTACCCCACTAAGGGGCAGAAGAAAAGCCCAGGCGTTGTGGGTCTAGTCTCAGATGCCTCATCAACACTCATGGGCCCAAGATCTCAGACAGTGGTTAACAATTCTGTGCTTCCAGCTCAGCCTTGTTATTTCCTCCTCCGGGAGACAAAGCCCCGGCAGCTGCCTCGTTATTTTAGGAAGCTGCGGCACCAGATCTAGAGACTCTGCCGTCTTTGCCCCGTTCCAGTGAAATAATAAATGCACAGAGGGCATTTCCGAAGAGAAAGGAAGCAAACTAACAGTGCAATTCAGAACCTAAGACAGCAAGTGAATGGCTGTGCCTCAGACCTTCCGTTTACAAACAGCAACAGCTACGGAAGAGGAAGCTTTTATGCACGCACACATATATGTGTGCACACAGAGCCACATGCACCTGACGTCATGTCTTGGGACACACACCATTTGCTTCATTGCATACAATTTTCATTTCGTGCTGTGTGATGCAGAAATAGAGGGATCCATAGAGTTAGTTACACTGTGGCTACATAGGCAGGGCGTCCCAAACCTTCTTCCTAACATGTACGTGGCTGATTCAAGGGTCAAAACACGAAGCCACATGTCCTGAGGGGTGGCGTCAAAGGCCAGGGAGACATGGTATCTTCCATTAGTAGAAACTGTGGCTCTATTAACGTAAACCGAAAGTATTTGGAATGTTTTGTTTTGGGGAAGGAACACTGTGAAGAGTTTGAAATAAGATTTTTATTTGTCAAGACTTTAAAGTGAACTTGGTATGATTTCACAAAGCTTTTGGAGGAAACGGATGCCCACCTTCTCCGGTGTCTCTTTCTCACCAGGTATATGTACACTCTTGTATGTGTTTATACCTATTATCGAAAAATCCTTTAGCTCTACCCTCCTAAAGGACATTTCCAAGTACATTGTACTGTCTAAGAAGGATCACGTGGAGGCCAGAGGCCAGGAGGGAGGCTGGGTCGGGAGCGCGTGAAGGAACTGAACAGGCTGTGGCCTTCACGGTCTTCGTAGCCTTTCCCATGGTTCAGCAGGCCCTCGGGTTCACGATATTAGTACAGAGACAAAGTTTCAGGCCAGGGGCTTTGTCTGATTACAAATAAGGGGCAGGGAAATAAATACGTCATTCAACAAAGGCGTATATGCCTCTCTATTTTTTATTCATCCACAATTTCTTTACTTATAGAGTTCTGGGGGGAGGTAGATAAAGGAGGAATTTTTAAAAATCCTTCCTGCTGTCTAATTTTCTTTATTTTTTTCACCAACATTTAATTTTGAAAAGAATGCAAGCATATACAAATTGGAAGAAAGTAGTAATACGATCGTCTGTACCCATCTGGTTAAACAACTGTGGATGGGAAGTTTTCTGAGAGAGGGATTCCTATCTCCCATCTCTATCCCGCTGATGTCAATCCGCCCTCAGCCAAATGTTCTAAACCAAGAGGCCAATTAAGGTTCACACATTGAATCGTATTTGCTTTAGGTTTCAGTAACGTCCTTTAGTCTAGAGCTGCCACCCTACTTTTAAATCTCAAGGTTTTGAATGTGGTATTGAACGTGTCAACCGTTCCCCATTCTGGAGTTGTCGGGTATGTCCTGGGGTGCCATCTGCCTTGTCCCTCCATATATCAATTTCCTCTAACTGCAAAGTGTGGTCTAAAAGCTCGATTAGATTCTGACTTAAATTGTGGCCAGTAACACATTATAGAGAATTCTGGGCATATCATATATTGTACATATTTGAAGAACTAATGAGTTAATTCCTTGATTTTAAAGTAAGACTCAGAAAACCTGCAGTGACTTACTTTAAGACACACCTTTCGTGGTGACCGTCTCAAGCAGTGAGGTGACAAGATCAGCTTGAACAGCAGTTTGGTCAAAAACTGCTGAACACCCAGCGTAGTGGGGGCAGGTGCGTCGTCATGCCGCACGTGGTTCGTGTCAATCACCCATCAGGAAATGGACAAACGCATCGAAAGGGTCTCCAGAAACACTCGCGGAAGCCGAACACAGCCTCTCACCACAGCTACTGGCACACGGATGCAGACGGGCTCCCAGGACCCTCACCTAGCGCGGGGAGCCTATGCGACAAGGTCCCGCCCTCCAGAGGGCAATCCTGGTTTTCTGGGGGGTTCCCCTTCACATATCCATCTAAGTCCTCATTATATTTATAGATTTTGAAGCACCTGTTGTGTTCAATAAACACTTGGAATTATTTATAGTGCCCCCTGTAAGATCAATTTTTATGTTATTATGATTGATGATGTTTCTGTTTTCTCATTAAGGGTTTTTTGACTTTATTCTGAACAGCTCTTCCCAGACTGACTTGACCATAAAATACGGGAACGTGCATTTTCGTCTCTTCACCGCCTACGGTCTGAATATCTTCCGTGTGGTGGCGGCCAAGCTGAGGCCCTCGGCGCGTGGGGCCCTCGCGCACCTGCACAGCCTTCCCACCCTTCTATGTCCGCCACCTGGGCAGGTGACTCCGGTGGCCTGTTGGGAATGTGTGGGGACGGCTTGCTTGCTTCCTTGTTTTGTAACGGATTGCATTCCGATAAGCACTCACAGCTAATGGTAGAGGGGGAAACTATGGTGGTGAGAAATGAATGGGAAGAAAAAAGATTCAAGGAGAAACATGAGGGGCTCCAGGAAGCAGAGAAATTGCTAGGGAAAAGCCAGAGACCCCTTGATGATTAAACATGCAAATCAAAATGCCAATAAACAAAGGGTAGTTTTAAACAGAATTACCCACCGTGGTCGCTGAACTGCCCTGACAGGCACGCGGAGGTGTCAGTATCGCGCTGGAAGGCTTCAGGTCATCGTGGAGACAGAGACCTGGCTGCAGTGCCAGCTTTGCTGTTGGATTTGAGATGTTACAGGGGACTCGGCAAATATCCCCCCAAACATGTCACCGGGACACGAAGCAATTGGCCGGCAGAGTAGGATGGCTCTGTGATCCTGGCATCTGTCATCCATCTTCCTTTGTCACTGTCATTGGGAAAATGGGGGAACAAAAAGAAGTAAGAAGCTAATTTAAAGCAAAGGAAGAAAGAGTGAATGATTCGGGCATTGTCTCCAGATATTTATCAATATCTGTGGGCAGCCTGCTTGGGGGGCTCCTGGGAGGAGCCATTTACAGAAAGAGATTTATTAGGCCAGGCCCTGAAGACTGTGTAGCAGCTAATGAAGATGCGAAGGAGAAAGAATCGACTTCAGGAGCACAGAGTGGAAGTCATTTCAGATCAGGAAGTGAGTTTCATCAAACAAAGAAAATGAGGAATAACAGAGCACGTGGGTGGTATTGTAACTTCTTCAAAAATGTGCGCTAATGATATTTGGACTTTAAGTCTGCTGACAGTCCAAGGGGGACTTTCGCTATAATTGATCCAATGTGTAGAAGTGCACCATTGGGGAAGCTGGGATGGCTCAGTGGGTTGAGCGCTTGCTCTGCAGCCCTGGGGTCTGAGGATCGAGTCCTGGCCCCAGCCCATGTGGACCCATATGCTGAACTGGGGTGTAGCCCCAGTTTGGTTCTCGCCCCTGGTTCAGCCCTGGGCTCTATGAGGTGAGCCTCCTATGAGGGAGGCTCTGGGCCAGTGCCCTGCATGGCCCAGGCCCACCTGTGTGGAATGAAACCATGCCGAAAGCTGATGACGTGCAACTATGGAGACGGCTCTGGGCCCTCCCCATTCTTTCTGTCATCTCTCTCTGTGTCACAAACAATAAAGCTAATCTTTAATTAAAAAAAGTGCTCCGGGAAGCCAGGATGGCTCAATGAGTTAAGCACTCACTTTGTAGCGCTAGGGACAGAGGATCGAATCCCGTCCACGGCCCGTGTGGACCCATATGCTGAGCTGGGAGCTCCCCAAGTTCAGTTCTCTCTCTGTCTCTGTATCTGTATCTCTCTCTCTCTCTCTGTCAATAAAATAAAATAAAATAAAATAATTAAAAAAGTGCGCCGTGTGGAATGCTTCGAAGGGTCCAGTCAGCAGGCTGCTGTGGTGAGCGGTCCTGCAGATCCAGGGCCCGGGACCGAGATGCTGAGGGCAGAGTGGCACAGCTCACAGGAGTGTCACTCATATGACCTGCAGCCAGGAGCTCACACGGGACCCCGGCTCTGTGTCCCAAGGCAATGCGTCTGCAGATGTTCAAAGGAAGACTCACACCCATCACAGGTGTTTTCCTCATGTTCTGCAGAGTGCCAAGCAGGGGTGTGCATGTGTGTGCATGCCTGTGTGCGTGTGCAGCTTCCTTTGCACAAGAAAATCCTTCTCAGTGATTACCTAACTTAGGAACTATATTTTTTTTATTAGTTTCAGGTGTGTAAAAGAACATAGTGATTAGGCATGTGCACATCTCACGAAGTGATCACCCCAACAAGCCTGCTACCCACCTGACACCGTTCATAGCTGCTACGATGAGGCTGACGATGCCCTGAGCTGCACTCCACCTCTGTGACTACATGTATTTTTAAATTGTAGTAGACATTCAGTATTATTTTATATTATTTTCAGGTGTACAGTGCAGTGGGTAGGCATTTATATAATTTATAAAGTGCTTCCCTCTGATAAGTCTAGCGCCCTTCTAACACCATAGGTAGTTTTTATTGACTATATTCCCTGAATGTGTTTCAGATCCCTGTGACTATTCCAATGTGTACTTCCTAATCCCTTCATCTTTCTCCCCATCTCCCCCAAGCCCCTACCATCTAACAACCATCAGTTTGTTCTCTATGTGTGTGAGTTTATTTACGTCTTGTTGCTTTATTCTGTTCTTTAGACCCCACCTACTAGGGCTGCCTGCAAAACATCCAGCCTTTGCCAACATAACAGGAACGGTTACGTGGCTGGATGCCTTCCGAACAGCCCACGTATAAGCGAGATTGTATATGTGGTATTTGTCTCAGTCTGACTCATTTTACTCAGTATAACAACCTCTAGGTTTCCATGTTGCTGTAAATAGTAAGGTTTCATTTTTTTAACGCCAGAATAATGCTTCGCTATATAGTGTAGCACAATTTCTTTATCTGATCGTCTGTGGATGGGCATTTGGTTGTTCCCGTATCTTGGCTACTGTGAGCTGTGCTGCAGCAAATGTAAACATCTTGAAATTCAGCTCAGAAGCATCTCTCTTAAGTGATGGCTGCATGATAATGATCTTGACCTTTTAAACCACTCTTTATTCAGCTAATTTTTCTTTATTTTCCAAACTCAGTCATTTGGCCAATTATGTCACAGATAACGTTCTTAGGTGCTACTGTTTATTAATTAATATAGTTTCTCTCTGTAGAGATATTGAATTAAACCAGTCAGGAAGCGCTCAGTGAAGCCCCACTTAGCTGCACTGAGCCCGGGGTTTGTGGGGCCCAGGAGCTGTAGGAGGGGCCGCGGCTGACTCCTGAGACCCACCCCGAGGCTGTGCCCACCCACGAGCCGCTCCTCCTGGAAGGACTAAGGGGATCTGGTGTCTATGAACTGGGTTCCAATTAATGACGGTGTTGGAAAAATAATCTAAACTCTAGGGAGACTTCCTACCTCGAATCATTTGCTAGGAATCCGTAGCCAGGGGTTGGATTAATGGGTCAGAGATGAATAACTTGAAAGGCATTCCCATATGCTCTCCAAAGTTGTACCAGTGTGCCATGGGAAGAGATTAGTGTGATTTCGTCTGTCTCCTTTTGGATTAAATCCTAACATATATTTAGATTTATGCTAATTTAATAGGTATAAAATTGAATTTGTAGTTGCTTAAATTTCTATGCTTCCATTACAGATGTTCTTGGACATTTTTCAAGTTTCTTTATTGTTTTTAGTTCCCAATTTGTGCCGGCTGTACTTGTAATAATTACTCATCTATCTATTGGGGTGTGGAGAATTTTCTTACCATTTTACAACCATTACTACCCTCGTGAAAAAGATCCTTGCTTGTTGCAAAGCAGTAAATATGTGTAGAGGAGCATGAAGAAAAGGTGGGATGCTATCATTATACAGAGGCATGGTCCTGAGTGGAGGTGGAATAAGAGCACAGGCCAACCTGCCTCCTCTCTCATTAGCTCCCGGAGGGACGACGACATCACGTGAGGGGGAGCCGGGAGGGCTCAGCGGGTTGAGCGCTTGTCTTGCAGCCTGGGGGGTTTGAGGATAGTATCCCAGCCCTGGCCCATGTGGACCCATAGCTGAATTGGGGTGTGCTTCCCATGCAGGAGGCCCCCAGCTCAGGTCTCGTTGGGCAAGCCTCCTGTGTGGGAGGCCCCTGGTCTGGTTCCTGCCCTGTGCGGCCCTGCACCCACCTATGGAATAAAACTATATCGAAAACTGATGACGTACAACTGTGGAGACTGCTCTGGGCCCTTCCCCTTCTGTCTGTCTCTCTCTGTCTCCATCTCTCTCTCTCCGTCGAGAACAATAAAAATAAAAAAATACATTAGTCAATCCACTTAAAAGTGACACGGGCGGGACTGGATCACTGTCAACACTTCCCAAAATAATCGCCCACCTGCTCCACTGATGAGTGCGACCAGAGGTGGGGAAGATGCTTTGCGACGTTCTGTGGTTCTGAACCACATCCCCTCCTCCTTTTGTGGTTGAAAATGTCTTTATAGGTCTGTCCTTTCAGCCTGAACCCTTAAATGAAGGCTAGCACAGTAACATCCCAGCCCGTCTGTGATGCACATGTAGCATGAGGAGACATACAGGGTTTGCATCTGTAAATCATTGCTATTTTTCAGGACTTTTTTTAAATCAGCATGCAACTTAACCACACTATTTGATAAAGTCACGTCCTTTCTAAAAGACATGACATAATCCCTGTTAATGTTACTGTGCATTTGTGTTCCTGCTGTAAACAGTGTTATATTCTGTTTTCTTACGGACAATTGTGTATTCAATGGACGCTGATTTGTACTTGTATTTATTTATTTATTTATTTATTTTGTGTGTGTTCCACTCAAGTCTGCACTGTGAATAACGTGTCTGTTTCTCATTTCTGCCATAGTGTCGTTACAGGCGGCCACCAAGGCCAACGTGCCCCAGACGTCTAAAAGTAAGCCTTTAACCCACAGTCCACGTGTGTCCCCCCTGCGATTGTCCTAAGTTCATCAATAACCCCCTAAGAAAGAATTCTTGATTCTATCCCCAATACTGTTTTCTTTCCTTAGCGTCTACCCTAAATAACAGAAATGCTAGCACCCAGCCCTCAGCCTCCAATGTGGGAGCCTTGCTTTGACTCACTCTCTGAATTCACCAGTGAATCTCACTTATTCAAGCTTTTATAAGCCTTTAGCACACGGCACCTGCTTCCATTTACACTGTGTCTGCATAATTCCAGTCCTTTCTTCATTGGTCACTTACGAAGCTAAGATAGTTTGCTATCTCCAACCCTTTCTTTACAACACTAAAAGGTAGATTTCTTGCAATCTATTTTCTTTATTACTTTTAATAATTTTCCATGTTTACCCATCATTTGCAGGATAAAGTGACTGAGTTGCATTTTGTCCTCATTGACAAGAGCGTTTCAGCTTTATTAATGTTTACTTATCTTGCCTTATTTCTAGCCACTCTGCATTTTACTCCAGCAATAATAATCTTGTTTAAAATTCAATGGATTGGTTTTTGTTCATATTTCTTCCCTTATGTCTGTACATGTGTTTTTCTTCCTACCTAGAATTGCACTTCTGCTCTTTTCTATCTGTAAATGCCTATCATCCATTAAAAGTTAGTTTGAATATCAAGTATCTTCCGCCACGCCACTCTGCCATTCCCTTGAAGCATCTTCAGCTCTACATTGTACATATTGGTGTCACAAATGCACAGTATATTTTGTATTTACTCATTCATTTCTCTATGATTAGATTATGAGCTTTCTTAAACAGGGTCTCTTTCATCTTATCCAAACACACAGTCAAGACAGGTTTGATGTTTAAAAGAATAATGAGGGCAAACATTGCAAACCTGTGGGCCTCTATATTAAAAAACTCAAAGACGGACCACCTCTGTTTTATTAAATTCTTTTTCAAAACATCCACCATAGTTATGCAGGTATTTTTAAATTTATTTATTTTATTTTTTTAAATAGTTTTTGACAGAGAGAGAGAGAGAGAGAGAGAGAGAGAGAGAGAGAGAGAGAGAGAGAGAGAGAGACACATAGATACAGAGAGAGAACTTAATTGGGGGAACTCAGCATATGGGTCTGCACAGGCTGGGGCCGGGATTCGATCCCTGGTCCCCCAGCGCTGCAAAGTGAGTGCTCAAACCACTGAGCCATCCCGGCTTCCCCGCAGGTATTTTTTAATAAGCAAGGCAGGTTAAACTAACAAAAACAACTGACTAGTTATAGAGGAAGTATCACTTATTATTTATTTATCTTTTGACTTTTAGTATAAAAATGTTCAAGCATATAGGAAAATAAATTATAATAATAAACATACTCATTTATACATTTAATAGTAGCATTTTTCATATACACTATAGATAGATTTTTTTCCCTGAAATGTTTAAAAATCAATTTTGCCATCTCTTTTTAATTGCTGAATTGTTCATGTCTTGTTGGTTGATAGTGTTCTTGCTTATTTTATGCCTAGTGATTCTATCAATTAAGAGAGGACAGTTGATATTCATAAATAGAGTTGTGGATTTGTCAACTTTTCCTTCCAGTTTTATCAGTTTTCACTTCATGCATTTTGAAGCTCTTTTGTTCGGTGCATATACACTTAGGATTGCTCTCGTTTCTCGGTATATCAGCAACCCTTTCCTCATTATACTATGTCTTCATTGCCTCTGGTGATTTCTTTTCCTGAAATCTAATAGTATCTGATATTATATAGTTAGTCTTACTTTCCTTTTATTAATGTTTATCTGATATTTCTTTTTTTCTTCAATTACTTTCAATGGATCAAAATTGTTACACAGGGTTCGGCAGAAGTAATGCTTTGTTGGAGTATTACCAGCTCATAAAAAAGAGGCATTACTTCTGCTAGACGTTATATTTGAAGCTAGTTTCTTGAAAATATAGTTGAGTCATGTTTTGTAATATGCTCTACTAATCTTTGTCTTTCAATTGGTTTCTTTAGACCTTTTAATGTTAATAAAATTATTGATATGTTAGGGCTGATATTTTCTATTTTATGTTCTCTTTTTTTATTTTCTCTCATTTTTTTGCTGCTTATTTTCTTCCTGTTTGCCAGTTTTTGGCCGTCTTTTAGAATAAATAGCATTTTCAGTTTTCTAATGATTTTTCAGTGTATATCTTTTATGGTGTTTTTAGTGATTGTTCCAGATGTAACCTTCCATATATAGAACTTATCACAATATACTGGTTTCACCATTTTACCAGTAAAGTACAAAAATCTTACCTTCCTTTATATTCCTTTATCCCTCTCCACTTATAATCGTATAAAATATGTCCCCTATAAACATTTGGAACCATATCGGACAGTGGTAGACTTTTTCTGTGAATGGGAAGCACAATTTAGAAAACTCAAACCAAGGGCAGCCTGTTTATTGTGTGTTTTTACTGAATAATGTTCTCTACCGCTTTGGTTTGACACGCAAAGTCGGACTCACTTGTGCCGAGGGCTGAAGTGAGAGCTGTGGGGAGCACCCCTTGCAGGGGCCGGCGCTGGGAGCCCCTGAATAGGGTGCTGTGCTTTCTCGGTGTGTAAATCTCCGCTGATACTTTCTGCTCTTCGTAAGTAACGAAGTCCACGTTTGACATTATGTAGGTCTTGTTTGCTAAATAACTTCATCAGTTGCTTTTCATGTGTTAGAAAGTTCAACAGCTGATGGTTGGACAACAGGCAGGTGAAATGAATTCTTCTTATAGATTTTTAAAAGTCCAATTAGATGGATACCTTCAGCTGTTAGAACCCAAGGACCCTGACCTTTCTTACTGTGAAAGTAAATCAATTGTTTTGGAAACATTAATGGGTCTTTGATAAATGTTAACCTATTCTCACTTGACAACTATACACAACAGAAAAATGGATACAAGTTTGTTAATTCACAACAAACAGTAATTCCTATGATGATCTCTGAGTGCTTCTACACAAGGCCATTTGGATGACTGTTCAATGAGACACTCTGAGAGTTCTTTGGATAATGAAGTCGCACATTTGTAGGTGAATAGTGTTCAGAGCAGCTGCTTCGTCACTCAGGGCCGCTGTTGAGTCCCAGGGCTTGTGATGCTGCCTGGCACACGATATAATAGCTCCATGCACATTTGTTAAATCACTCACTCACTCACTCAATCAGCTGATTGATTGATTTATGAGCAGTTGTGCAGTGGTTGGGGTCCAGGGCCTAGACATAGACTGTTGCAATGCAGGGTGGACCCCTTACCACCTGTGTGGCCTGGGCCACGCAGTCACCTCCCCCAACCCCACCAGCACCCACCTGTTTAGTGGGAAGAGGAACAGTGCTGGTCCTGCCTCATGATGGAGTTGTGAAGGTTAAAGGAACTAACACGGGAAAGAAGTTGAGAAAATCAGCAGGCGATGAGGACATTGAGCTCCCCGTACATATTAGCGATTATGATGATTTCCACAGTGCTTTATACTGCTTAGAGTAGTTCCCATTTATCCTATTGTTGAGTCCTTGTGACAACTCTGAGGTAGAAAGGTGGAAGATTCGAGATGACCTAAGTGAGGATAGCGGGGTGAGTAGTGTGATGTCCTCGTCACGCATGAAGCTCAGGCAGGCCCGGGCTGACACCGCAGGTCTTCTAATCATACCCTGCTCGGGCCATTGTCATTTTCTTTTTGGCTGAATTAGTTAAACTTTCTGGATTTTAATATCCACATTTACATTTTTCTTCCCATAGAGGGTCCCTACTGGTTTTAATAAGGATGATGATGAAGATGGTGATGACAATGATAAGGATGATGGTAGCAATATTTAGGGAGCATTTAATCACGTGTCCATTACTGTTATATGCGTGGTACAGCTTAGCTAGCCCTCAAAACAACTCTCCACAGGGAATACAGTTTTAATCCTGATTTCACAGACGAGCGAACTGAGGCACAGAAAGTGAGATTCCCAGCCATCCCCACTGCAGACCTCACTGCTCTGTGGACAGCACTGTGGTTTCCCACCGGGCCAGCCCTCTTAGGAGCGAGCGAGGCCCACACGGGGTTCCCTGACCCTCCCTCCCATCTAAGGAAACCTTGTCTGTGCGCTTTTTGTTATTGATCTACTTGCTGATCACCTCACCTGCGCCGAGATGTCAATGGCTAAAAGGTGCTCGCGTTATGATCGGCCCGGAACGTGTGTTTGCATTTATCAGAAAGGCAGCTGGGGGCGAGGTTTTAGGCCTGGCCTGGGCCGTGTCAGGGACACTTATCCTACCTGCGTCCTCAAGCTGCCTTTCACATAAAGAAACGACTCAGGATAAATCAGAGGGAGGACATAACTTAAGCCTTGACTTACTGCAAGAAAGACTTGATTCAAGCATCCATCCCAGAGAAATGAACTAATATATGTCAGAATTCCAAGCCCTGGATCACATGAAATACCCCAATCTTCCCACCCATTCTGCAACACGCTAGAATAACAATAGTTTTCACATTACATGGTACAAAGCACGCAAGCCCAAATGATTAATCCACAGACAGGCCACCTTCTCTGAAAGTGTTAAGTTTGACCTTTTTTTCCCCTTCAAATTTCAAATGCATAAGCCTTTTGAACTTAATGGAAAGAAACTCGAAATGTTCAAGAGGTTTCGGCTGGGTGAATAACCTTGAATCGCACGTTCAGATGTATTGATTTGTTCTGCACTTTAGTTTTCCAGTGTGTTTAGGCTTTAGGTTTCGTTTAGTGCTGTCTGTTTGCTTCTAACAGGCTCTGGTCTGCTTCTCTCCTGCGGACTATTCTGGCCCCTCGTGGTGGCCACTCAAGAAACCAACTCCTGCAGAGCAGCCCACCATGGCCTCCGAGCTGGGCTGCATGTGCCTCAGGGGCCTCAGAGCCCCCCCGAGGCTGAGCCCCCTAGTTAGGAGAGGAGGTGGTCAGGGCAGGTGTAGCAACAGTGACAGCTTTCTCTGGCTTCCACACAGAATGGGTGAGGGAGAGTCAAAGTGTTTCCCAGACCGGTACAGGCTAGGCGTGTGTGATTTAACAACAACCACAACAACCACAACAACCACAACAACAACACAGCCTCCCGGTCAGAGAAGAAGGCTAGGGAGGAATCTCAAGGGCCGTGTTTCCACTTCTCACGTCCTTAGGGGACTTTTCTTGCAGTAATGGCCTGCTTGTAGGTGAAAACAGTAACGAGAGGCACTGCTGGCGGGCAGCTAGGGGCGGGGTGTGTGAAATCACCCCAAGGGGCCCCCCAGACACGCTGTCTTCCTTGCCGGTCTGCGGCCAGGATGTGGGGCACCCCTTTGACTCCCACGCCCCGCTCTTGCATCTGCCCGGGAGGCACACGTGTGCAGGCCAGGCGTTGCGCTCACATATTTCTGGGCATGAGGAGCGTCTGCTTTCCTTTCTGAGGATCATGACTTTGGAGGAAAATCTCCCTCTCAGGCCCACCTGCCCCATCTTTTTTTTAAATTTTAATTAATTAATTAATTAATTATTAATTATTATTATTATTATTTTAATATTATTATATTTTATTGTTAAATTTAATGGGGTGACATTGGTTGGTAACAATCAGACAGTCTCCCAATGTACAACTCCACATCACATCACCCATGCATCGCATTATGTGCCCAGCTACCCACCCCATCTTGTGTCCACACACAGACCTCTTGTCCTTGGGTGCCGTCTTGAGAAGTCCTGAGGTCACTCTGCCTATTTCCCTCCCCCGTGTGGATGTGTGGGGTCCGTGGAGGCAGCTGCCTTTCCTGTTTCTGTCTAGAACACCGGGCCTCTCGCACATCTTAGACGATGAAGTCGCTGTCATGGCTTTGCTGGTTTGTCGCAGCTTCTCCCCTGCCTTCTCCAGGGTGATTTTCAACCACCTTGATCCAGGAGGGCTACCACGAGGTGCCCGCCCTTGGCGATGTGTGTGTGAGATGCCCGCCTACGAGAAGACATTTATTCCTGTATCTGAAGTGTCAGCCAAGACCCCCAAACAAGCTCTCCATCAGCACCGTCTTTGTAGCCCTCTCTGCTCCCATTTCCTCTTCCTGCTCTGGACTGTGAACGCTTTTTGGGAGCTCAGGACACTGGACAAGTGGCCCGCGTCCCATAATCCCCTCTCCTCCCTCCGCGTGTCCCCTTGAGGTGCTTCCTGGTGTCCTCACATGGCCACATGGTGGCCACTAGCCTCTGGCAAGGGGCACAGGTGCAGCTTGCATGGTGGGCTCCCAGCTAGGAGCAGGCAGACGCCCCCAAACTTGGTTTTGGCTCGTCACACAGCCCTGCCCTTGCCGCCTCCAGCGTCCGGGATGCAGCTCCCTCTGCGTCCATGAGGAGTTGTTCTCAGGCCTTTAATACCAGACAGCGCTGTTGGGGGTAAAATAAGGGGACTTGGGGGGTCAGGAGCAGAATGTAGTTTTGCATATGTTTTGCATATTCATTTGCATATTGGAGAACATCGAATTTCAGAAGAAACATAAGAATATGGTAATCAAATGAATGCCTCTTATTGGTATTGAACTTAAAGTAGAGAAAGTCATACCTGAAATATGTAGAGTTATTTTAGCAAAAGAATTGGACCTTGGGTTGGTGAAGGTAATAGGATCATAATAGCATTCACCTCACGTACTTCTCGTGAGGAGCAAATGAGGTAATTAATTCATATAAGGCTCTTAGAGTTCTTCTGGACCTAAGATGTGGTAAGTTCACAAATACTGTTTTTAATAAAGGAAAAATGAGCAAGAGTTTTGATACCACTTATATATTTTATAGTTCAGACAGCATTCCTTGCTTCTGAGGCTGGAGAACTTTAGGTAAATGCTGGGGAATTTATTTCAATCAGCAATAGATTAGACATTGCTAATATATTTATATTTAGTCTATTTATCAAATATGGATAAATATGACTAATAAATCTCTGTTAGTAAAAATCTAATTTTTCTAGACATCATCAACTTAGTAATAAACTGAGGAGATGCATTTTAGATAAAGTGGTTTCCTCAGTCTAAATATCAGAACCTCCTTTGCTCCCCAAAACTTTTCCCCTCAGCATGTTGCACAAAAGAGTTTGGCTACAACACTCAGAAGGTGTGGTGGGCTCACGAGGGATCCCCGCAGCCTGTACTCAGGGTGGAGTGGTGGGAATCTGGGAGAGAAGGTTCCAGGAGGTTAGTCCAAGGCGGCAGGACTGAAGCCCTAAGCCACGTGTCGGATGAGCCTCCAATTCAGAGGACAGCCCCCTAAACCCTGAAGGCAGCTGTTTGCTGTCACCACTAGTCTGGTTCCCAGACCTGGAAGAAGCAGGGATCCTGGGAAGCAGGGGAGTTGAGGTCCAGAACACCCTTCTGGGGGCATCTCCACAGCTGGGTGCTCAGAGGGGCCTGTCACCTGAGCCAAGTCGGGGACACAGCCCTTGTCTCCTGGGACAGTGTGGGCTGAGTGTCCTACGTGGGATCAGGACTTCCTGCTCTGAAGGCATGGCTCGGTTCTCCCAGCACACTGACCACTGACGGCAGTTTGGGTTTGAAAATGTCACGTGTGTTGTGTCTCTGTGTGTGTGTGTTTGCTGCATGTGTGTGTTGTGTATGATGTGGAGCAGATATATACAGATCTAGAGCCCAGAGGGAAGCTGATTTGGGGCACACGGTACAAATAAAGCTGAGATGCACGTGATCAATAGCATCAGTGGCCAGCGTTGATTGGAAACGTGAATGCCAGACACCATGCTAGAGTTTTAATATAGATTATGCCTCCAGCCACGTAGATGGTAGCTCTCTCCCCATTGAGCGGTTGAGAAAATGGAAATCTGGAGCGAAGATCCAAGGTCAAGACGACACAGGAATAGCGGAGCCAGCCCATGAGCTGAGTCTGTCTGACTCTAAGGAGAGTGTGCTTTCAACGTCCCCATCAGTGTAAAGTTCCTGCAACCAGACGTCCCAGGGGGGTGGACATCCTTCCTCATTGCTGACCCCTGACGCTGCCCTAGCTGAGGTTCAATCAGACTGCACCCCCATCAGTGACATCATGGTCTTAGGTCATCAAAGGGGAAAATGAGTACAAGGACGAGAGCCACTGTGTCCTAAAATATCCTTCACAGTAAAGGAGATGACAGATATCACAGTAATGAGATTATTTGTTCCTATAATTGACAAGTACTTACCTTTCTCACTGTGGGAAGGTTAACACGTAATCCTTATTGTGTTTAAGTCTTAAACTATATTTATAAGGAAATTAATGCTATTTAAAAAATTTTTTCAAAGTGCATCTCAGAGGATATATAAATTTTCTTCAACATTATAATGAAGGTGAGGCTGAAAATCCATGGTTTTCTATTTTTCCTCACTACTCTACTTTTCTTCAGTGATAGGAAGAATAGAAGAGCCAAATAAAAGGAAAAAAAAAAGAACTTATTCAGAAAATGATAGCATCTTTCAAAGTTCCAGTTATGTTTCATTCATAGAGTAACAGCTTCAGAAGAAGAAATGGCTTCAAAAAATTAAATCTGACCGTACTTCCTAAAACCCAGGCACATTGTAATGATATTAATACTCTAATCATATTAGGAAAGGGATATTTTTTTCTGCACAGGGTAGATATCATCTTCAAGTCCTAGATGGAAATAAGTATGCTCTGTGTTCAATATTTAGAAGGCAGATACAATAACATTTCCCCATATTAAAAAAAAAAGCCGATAATTAGAAGTGCTCACTTGGAATGCAATGAGTTCTTTCTTCTTTTGTGCTGGTCTGGCCACAGCTGTGCCCGTTACTGCTGAGCATTCCATCTGGTGGCTCATCCGTCCAGGGCGTTTTGGGGGAGAGAAGCCTGCAGCCCTGCAGTGGGCATGGGCACTCTTCTGGGGGCTGCCAGTGCTCTGTGGTGGCCCCCACGAGAGGCTTTTTGTTGTCAACGGGTCCTGAGGGAGCTCAGTCCTCTGGTGCGGAACTCCCCAGCTGGAGAGTCTACCTGCAGATAAAGCCCCCGGAGTGAGCCCCTCACCCCACCCCGTCCCCCAAATGAACCTGAAGTCTGGGGCTGCTGACGGGGTCACAGACATGCTAGAGACGTCAGAACTGTCAACTACAGAAGGAAAGCTGTCCTCTCTTAGGAATTCACATCGATGGCATCCATGGAAAAAAAGGAAAACAAAATAAAACGAAACAGAAAAAACGTGATTCCTTGTGAAGTTCAAGTTTCCCACAGTTGCTGCTTTGCTTTAGGGGAGGCTCCCCTTTGCTTTGATGCCTCCATTCCTGGGTTTTCAGAATTCACAAAGCAGCGAGAGGCCGGGGGCTCTCTCGGCAGATTATTCATAACATTTCAAGCCTCCGCCTCAACTGGCTCCCAAATAGATACGCCCTCATCAGACGAAAAGAAAACGAAGCCATTGCTATTACTTACAATTTAAAAGCTTGAGATCAGATATGATCTTCCAAACATTTGTAGTTATTAAATTTGCAACCAATTGGGAATATCTTAATGATAGACTTAGTTACTATCTTTTTTCTTTTCTTCCTTCTTCTTTTTTTCTTTCTAAAGCTAACTACAGGTAAGTGGAAATTGCCAATACATAACTTTTTTTTTTTTTTTAAATCATTTCCACTGGGAAATTCCACTGTTTGGTGACTCAGATGCTAAAGGACATAGAGAGAATTTGATGTGTACGATGGCCCCGTTGTTCCTATTCTACACTATAAACTTCTGGTGCGGAGCATCTTGGTCTAATACACCTCTGAGTTCTCAGCACTTTCACATTGTCAGTCGTTAGCAATTGGAAGTAAGATGGTGGGAGCCTCCCACCTCACTGAATGCCCAAACCAATGTTGAGGTGACATAAGTGATCTCTGATCTAACGAGGTGGCACATTATGAGCATAGACAGTCCCATTTTAAATATGTTTTTTGAAACACAGAAGCGCGACTTGACAGTGATTATTATTTCTATCCCGTGTCAAAGCTCTTCGCAAACTCCTGCGAGTAGCAGTCACAGACGGGCGACCAGCTTCCAGCTCACCTGAATGTCTGCACCGTCGCCCGAGCCACAGACAGGGCCTGACCCAGCATCCTCTTCTCCTATGCAAAACTCGGGGTGCAGAAGTGACCCAAATGACCACACACATTTATGCCTCTTCCGATCAACCGTGGCACGAGGAAGGGCTGTAATCTTAAAGAACAGGGAAAGTCTGCAGGTGGGCGAAGAACACGAGAAGTGTTAGGAAGTGGACAACTGCCAGCCCGACTGTCAGACGCTGTTGAAGAGACGCCGTCCCGGGCCCAGGCTCAGGAGGGCGCCCTGGAGGGCTGGCGGGAGTGGGAGCTGGGAGAAGGCGTCTGCTGCAGTCCACGGGGAGGAGAGGAGGTCGGAAGATGTCCTGCCTTGGGGGAACCAGTGGGGTCAGGTGTGATACGTTTGAGGGGACCCGTGAGCCGCAGCTGGTGGCAGAGAGCTCGTTGGGTGGAGCCGACATGCAGAGCATCCGTGGTGTGCTGGTGTCCTACTCCAGTTCTGGGGCTCCACGTTCTGTCAGGACAATGGGACGTGGCACCGAGCGCGAAGAGAAAGCTGCATTTACAGAGCAATGCCCACAGGGGTGGGGACAGGCCCTGAACAGGGTCCCTGACTATGGTGACCTTCAAAAGGCCCCCAGGCAGGGTGTCTCTGCACGACTCCCTCTCTCTGGCTTTTCGTATTTTCTTGCGATGAGTGGGTCCCTCCGCCGAGGCAGGGTGTTGCTTAGAGACTCTCTAATTGGATTTTAGCTGTTCAACTTGTTGTTCTTCCAGGACAGGTTTCAAGAGCTCCTGTCATGGCACCCTCTTGATGGCATCTCTCTGTGACCTTCCAAAGGAAAGTCATGTCCTCGCGTGGAAGATGGGAGAGCCAAGATCTGATCAAGGCAGGGACGTATCTACTGAAATGAAACACGTGCTGGCTGATTTGACCCCATGAATGAAAATGACACGGTGGCTCTCTACGGAACTGGCCAAGAAGCCCATGGGGAGGCAGCAGAAGCCAGTTCCGCCATTGGAAGACGGTGGCTGGAGTCCTGGGGCAGAACCAAGGACAGGCTGGGACCACGTGCTCTGGGACATTCCATGCAGGAGACATCAGGTGGAAAAGAAGAGGCTGGGGGTGGGGAAGAGGAGGGGCCAGGCAGGAGAAGGGGCCAGGTGACAACTGTCCTGACCCCATCCAGGAAGGAACATTCAAGGAGGAGGGAAATAATTACCACATGAAAGTCAAGGAAGGTGAAAAGCTGAGGAAAGTCAGTGAATGTTGGAACTGGGGATTTGCAGGTTCTCTGAGTTTCAAACCATATTCTGCTTTTTGTACCTTCCCTCTCTCTGTCACCCACCCCCAGCCCCTATCGCACTTCTGAACACACTGCAGAGCACTCTAGAAGTGCTGAGTCAGTCCCATTATTGCTCTGGTTCTCACTTTCCCACCGTCAGCTGTCACAAACCATTCGCACGACGTTACGACAGTGTTGTTGATGCGCTTTTCAAGCAGGCTGATTGGCAATATTTTCCTGTATAATAATGCACCTCAAATCATTTGCAACTCCTCTAAACTACTTGGTATTACAGAGAACCCCTAGCTCAGGGATTTCTCGTGTTACAGAAGTTTCTTCGCTAGTTGTTCCCTCGTCCTGAGATGCTTTTGGAAACGAGTCATGCTGGAAAGTTTGAAGATAAAAGACAGAAAGAGAACAAACCCTGGGGGAAGATTCCAGGAAAGGGCCAAGGTGCTGAGATGAAGAACTCCTGGGGCAGATGAAGCTAAACCGGGAGGACGTCTGACCTTCGCTGAGATGGAAGAGAACAAGAGGTGGATGGTAACAGTGAAGAGTGCACGTGTGCACATGTGTGTGCTGTGTGCGTGTGTGCGCACTGGGCGCAGCTTCCTCGGTGTCAGGAGAGTATCACACTGGGTGGGTGGGCACAGATTAGTGACTGGGGTTCTCTGTTTCTACTGTGGGCCGAAATTACACCTGCATTGTGTATATTTTTGGTAGTTTTAAAATCCATAAATATGATCAGAGCCCTTTAAAAGAAATCTAAATGGAGAAATCAGGATGGAGACTTTGCATAAACAGGTTGCAACAACACATAGCATGCAGGTTTAATTAATGAAAACGGTAAGTGGGATTCAAACATAGCATTCTCTAGTGTCTCTTATGGAAAATTGGAGGCATAAGTGTTAGGAAAGGTAACAGTTCTCTGGAAAATATGATCACTTTGCAAAGGGGAAGTGATTATGGTGAAACTCAATCACTTCTCTGATGAAGTTCTGAGAACAGCAAAATGTTCTTTGAAAGACATGCACACTTTGTTCTGTTTTATTTTCCCCCCCTCAAATCTGGCTTCTGAATACGTCCACTTCAATTCATGTTATCCCAATGCAGATTTACGTGCAGTTTGCAAGCCCGTGAAGAACAAACAAAACACTGAAATGACAAAAGAAGTAGCCCATCATGTCCTAGAGGCAGCATCCAAGATGCCATTCAGTGCCTGACAGCTCGCGGTAGCTGGCTTCATTAGCCAGTATCTGCAAGAAGAAACAATTTAGAAAAAGAAAACCCTGCGATACGGCATTCCTAGCAGTATTTCCTAACCATAAAATGGATTCCAGAGAAAATATGGAAGGGATGCTGGAAATGGCAGCATTTGTAACACAAGAGATATAAACCAGTGCTCTGGGGGTCTAGAGGCAGGAAGCAACACTGCATTTGGGGATAAGGTTTGCGGGTGGGGAGACACGGCGCATTCTAGAGGACACCGCGTTGGAGTTGGTCCACAGCTTAGCACTGCCAGGGACCTGGTCCTCCCAGGAATTTAGGGACCACCGCTCTAAATAGTTCATCTCCCCCAGCAGCATGTTCCAGACAACTGAGAGTGTGGCCACACCCTCCATCATGACAACACACACACACAGACACACAGACACACACACACACACACACATGTATCCATGAGATCCATGCTCATTTTTTTATCGTCATTTTTTCCTAATCTCTTCTCTTCCACTCTCTTTCATGTTTAGGATTCTGAACTTGACCCCTCTACACTGATTTTAAAATCTACTCACACGTCACCACCTTGGATGGAATGGTGACATGCTCTAAGTTTTTCACGATTATGTGTTGAGTGATTTTCGATGTCTCTCTTCTCCCTTAACCCCCTTTGAAGGTTTTTCCCCGATCATAATTTAGAAACATTTTTCCACCTTTATTTGTGGAACGAGGCCCTGTTGCCACTGGCCCCAAGGGAGGGCGGGTCCCTCGCCAAGTGTGGGTGAAGCCCTCTTACCCTCTCCTGGGTCCCAGGAGGGGTGTGGGGCTTGGGAACACAGCCTCTGAAAGCCGTTCCCTCCACGTGGACACGGTGGGGCCCAGACACGAGCTTTGCCAAGAGGCTAGTTCTTGGCTCCGACGCCCTGCCCCACACTTTGCACGGAAAAGAAAGGGACAGCGATGGTGGTGTCCCCGCCACCCAGCAGGACGGGCTGGCCTGTGCTTCCCCATCGTGAACCTGCTACACGCATAGCCCAGACCCTTCTCAGCCCCCAGGCCTGAGGACGGCACCGGGGTCTCCATCTCCCCTGGGCCTCGGGGGCCTGTGGATCAGGTGCCGTGTCTGCCCTCGGGATGGGCAGTTTTCTGTCCTCTGGGGTCACTCCCTTGTCCTCCAGGATGGATCCCACACAGCGGGCCCGTCCGTCTCTGAGGTTCTGACTGCTGGCTGCTCCTGGGAGCCATTTCTGTGACCCCCTAGGCGGCTGTCTGGCTTAGTCATCCGTTCACACGAGCCTTTGTTCAGGAAAGGAGCCCTTTGCTAATTCTTGACTGACGACGGGTCAGTTTTGCTGGCTTCTTTGAGCAAACTTAGGAGCAGCCGCCTCTCTACTTCCATTACCGCCTTGAAAATGAGAGATCAGAGTGCATCGTATTATAGATAGGGTGGCTTCTCTCCTGCGATGCATTATCTCCCCTTTCTTCACAGTGGAGATCATTCGTCAGACTCCTGCTCGTCCTCCGAGCCCCGTGAGCTCCCTTTATTCTGCAATTTCTCCTTGTCAGCTGGGCATTTCATGACCTCGGAGATCTGCAAAGCAGGCCCTTGCATGGTGGCTCCCAGTCCTCTACCGTTGATAAAACTGTTACAGCTCAGCCGCCCAGCGCTGTGAGAGGAGCCAGGCTCCACGTCGACTTAGCGTATTCTGCCCAGAAGCGGTTACCAGAAATGTGACAGCAGTGCCCGCTCTGCGAGCGCAGCGCCTGGCGAGGACACGGTGGTGGGAACTACAGTCACAAAGATGGAAAAGCTGTAGTGCCCGCCTTTCGAAGGGGCAGCAGGTCCAGGCACAGAAGTGTGTTGTAACGCTGGCACTGAGACCACCGTCAGTACCCACCCAGTTCCGTGTGAGCGATTCGAGCTCGAACTTCAGTCAAGTCCGTCCCGTACCTGCAAGGATGGTGCCCTTTTCGCTGGTGACCACTGAGCACGACCCAGTGGGAATCCTTATCCAAGAAGCTTCAAGAGAAGGTGTTTGTCACTAACTTTTTATTATTTTAGATCTGTTGGGTTAAATAAAAATGTGATTAGAATTGATTTCCTTTGTTGGTTTTCACGTTTTAAATGTGACAACGCTCACACTAAAACTTCTGTGAGAGGCCCTCCTTCCATCTGCACTGGACAGTGCTGGGCTAAGGCTCAGGGTGATTTTAGGGACAGCGAAGTTCGAGTCAGTGCATCCAGGGCGTTGAAGTCCTGCCGAAGTAATTCATATGGTATTTGCCAGGTGGTGGGAGTTTATTAATTTTTTGAGTAGGGGAATAAAACAGAATACCAAGGGAAGATTAAGCTGGTGGCAGGGGCATATTTCAATTTCCTGGTTCTTATTCAGGATAAAACATCGCTCCAAACGTTAATGACAATTCATTTTATAGCTTTCCAGTTGAAATTTTGCCAAAGAAAAAGAAATGATTTGTGTCACCGTGCTTATTTACGCATTTTCAGATAGATCCTATGTAGATGAATACACCGTATTTTCCCGAAGAGAAACCTCGTTGCCGTTCTCCGAATGCCTTATGTGGGAATCATTGCGTAGAGCGCTCTTTCTGATTCATGTTGTCAAGAAGGGGACTGACCTTCCTCCGCTGACCTCTTAGGAGGGGCGTCCTGAGGCATGTGAGTCACGGTTGAAGGAAAGCGTGCTACACTCACATTCCCGGCATAGTGTTACCTCGTATTCTCAGTGTTTCCAAAATCTATGCCTGAGTTTCTGCACACTTTGAATTTCTAGACATGAGTGGTCTTTGAGATGCGAATTCATATTTAAAAATAAATTGTTTTATGTAAGTTTAAATATCCAGCTGAGGGGATGCCAGGATATCTCGGTAGTTTGGCATTTGTCTCCGAATTGCAAAGTCGGGAGATCAAATCCCGGCCCTGGCTGGTACAAACCCATATGCTGAACTGTGGCGCAACTGGTAAGTGCTGGGATGACAGTGGTGAAAGCTCTCACCGCCCATGTGGGAGGCTCCCAGTTCAGTTCCTGCCCCGCGTGGTCCCACATCCATCTGTGTGAATGAAACCACGTCACAACTAACGATGTGCAACTATGGAGACGGCTCTGGGCCCTCCCCCTTCTCTCTGCCTCTCTCTCCCCCTCATCTTCTCTCAAACAATAAAATAAATAAAAATAAAGTCCAACTGATAAATTACAATGTGAATATTTGCTAAGCTTAATCCAACTATCCTCTTTTAATTTAAATAGATCATGGAGGCACTTTAATCATTCTTTGCCATTTATTAGTATCTTTTGTTGTTGTTGTCGTTTAGAAAAATATTTCTGTGTGGGACCTTGGAATTCTGTGCCCACATCTGATGTATGCCGTGCGAGCAAAACCTACCTCACTCCCATTTATCCCCTTCAGTCCTCCTTCTGGATGATAACTAGACGACCTCGACACATTCCAGAACAATCCTAATAGGATTTCAGCTACATTTTGTTAAAATCGTAGCAGTTTAAATCTTTGCTGTCTGGAAAATCTTATTGTGGAACCTGATATGTCTATCCATCTAGTCTACTTTTTATTTCCCTCAGTAATGCTGTATAATTTTGCTGCATAGGCTATGTATATTTCTTATTGAATTATATTTGTAAGCATTTTATATTTTTGAAACATTTGAAAGGATCTTTTCTATATGGAAATGCATATTGTTGTAATGAGGAACAGTTACTTTAATATTTATTTTATATATGACTCCATTACTGAGCTCTCATTATTTCTAAGAGCCTTTCTGCTTGTTCTCTTGGTGTGCATCATAATTCTATAAGTAATCATGATTGTTTCTCCTTTTCAATATTCGCGTCTCTTATTTATATTGGCTTCTAAATAGATAGTATTCACAACATTAACCAACAGTGAACCAGAATGGTAGAAATCACTTAGTATTTTCTGCTCTTTGTGGGTGATGCCTCTATTCATTATGATTTGTGTTGTTTTTATATGATTTTTCTTTATCATGCTAAGATTGTATAAATTTATTACTAGTTTAGTAACAATATCTGCAAGGAACAGACAGAATTTTATGAGAAGCCTTTCAGAATTACTCAAAACTGTCATATGTTTTTTTTCCCTTTAATTATTAGTATGATGGATCATATCATTAGTTTCCTGCTAATATGAAATCATTTTTAAATCATTGTATCACAGTCACAATACACTACTATTTTAATATCATGCTAAAATCAATCTATTCAAATTATAGCCAGGATGCCTGCTTGTGCATTTATAGATATAATGTTCTTTGAAGAGCTTTGACTCGGTCTGATGTGAGCCTTTTGTTTAATTTTTAAAAGGAAATGGAAGATGCTCAATTATTATTTTTAATTACCTTTCATGATTTAGAACGGAAATTTTCTTTATAAATTTGGAAGGAGTTGCCTTGAATTCACCGTAGACTTATTGCATGCTGTCATGTATTAGCACCCAATTTTCTTACTAGTGAATTTTGTATTATATTGTCTGTTAAAGACATAGAATTTATTTAAGCATTTTTTAATTTAAAAAGTAATTCATCTCTTATTTTTCTTTATTTCAATTCGTTTATTATGGCTGCACGTTATGCTATTTTATTAAAATATGTAGGTTGTTTTTGAGCTTTATTGAGCTTAGTGTATAATAAACTGCAGGTGTTTAATGTACACCATTTGATTAACTCAGATATCTGCATACACTTGTGATACCACCACTGTAATCAAGGCACTGCACATATCCATTACCTCCCAAAGTTTCCTCTGTGTGTGTACATGCATGTGTGTGCACATGCATGTGTGTGCACGTACGTGTGTTAAGAATACTTACCATGGCTCTACCCTGTGAACAAGTGCACAACACCGTATCGCTAACTGCACATACTGTATTGCGTAGCAGATCTCTAGGACTTCTTCATCTTGCGTATCTATAACATTATTCACAGTAAACAACTCCCCATTTCGCCTTTCCCCACCTCCTGGTAACCATTATTCTGTCTCTAAAAGTGTAACAATTTGAGCTCCCTTAAATAAATGGAATCACACAGAATTTGCCCTCTTGTGATTGACTTCTGTATTTCACTGAGTATAAGGTCCACTGAACGCTCCTCAAGTGGTCAGATTTCGTTACAGCAAAATAAACAATCCAAAGAGTACAAAGGCGCCCTGCAGAATAAGGAGTTATTTGCAAATGAGGTAGTTGATCAGAAGTTAATTTCTAAACTATCTAAGAAATTCATATAACTCAATAGCCAATAAATAAATAAATAACTAGTAAATCAAAAGAAAAAGAAAATAAAAAGTAAAATTTTAGGACAATATGAAAGACCAAAGGACTTGAATAGACATTTCTTCAAAGAAAACATACAGATTGCCAAAAGGTACCTTATACAAAAAATTACTCAACATTATTAATGACCATGGATGTGCAAATCAAAACCACAATGAGATATCACCTCACATATGTTAGAATGCCTATTATTAAAAAAACACAGATAAGTTTTGGCCAGGATGTTAAGAAATTGGGAACCTTGCATACTGTTGCTATAACTCACTGTGAAATATCACTCCAAGGCTTAAAATATTGTGATCCTTCATAAAATAATTCCATCCATAAAAAGTCAATACGCCCCTGAAGACTATTTCAGGGTCCCATGATTTATATGTTCCCCACATTCCATGAGTAAAGTTAACCCACCTTCAGAGAAAAACAAGTCCAGAAGGACTGAGGGAAGGGCTCAGGCTTCCAGAACACTCCGTGTTTCTGTTGGCCTCTCAGCGGACCATCCCGAAAAGATTTATATACCACAAACAGAATCATCTACATTCTGAGAACGGTGTTTTAGACCTTAGGATTCTTGGGAAAGTGTGTAGGGAAATTTCTGATTCTGGGACTGAAAAAATCATATCTAGGAAGGTTCTGCTCAAGTCTGCGTTTCATGGTTTTCTTTATTCTTCTATCTCACCCTTTTCTTACTATAGGAGATGCAATTGGTATAATTGTTTTGTTAATTTGTAAGAGGCGCTTATTTCTTCTTCAACTATCATTCCCAAACACTGGAATCGCTGAATTCTCATCACTACTTAGATAAATACCTTAATTGTTAAGTGAAAACCACTTTAAGCCTCTGCATCCCGATTTGGAGACTGGAAAGGCCCATGTTTACCCCACAGGACTGTTGGGGTAGAAGGAGCTCCTTAGGGAAATGAAATGCAGTTGCCGATTCTGCACGCCAGTCTCTCTCCTCCCATGTGGGGGAGGCTTCCCGACCATGGGGGCTGTCAGTTCTGGGCCAGTCTTCTTTGTTGGCCAGCTGACACTTACAGCGGTCCCTGAAGAGATGCATGTTGGTTGCAATGCCATGGGGTTTAGGCAAAGAGCGGGTTCTTTATGAGAATCCATAGAGGTCAGATGAGTGAGCAGCACCTTATTTTAGTTAATACCGGTGGAAGGCTGCTTTGGCTGTTTTGAAGCTGGGTTTTGGCCTTTTGTCTTGGAACCCCGGAGAAACCTGCAGTTAAGGTTAGTGTTTTGCTTAAATGGAAGATTTGCTTAAAGCCCAGCTGTGGAGGGGAGTGAGTTTGTTTTGGGGGGAGTGCGTACAGTTTTATTTGACCAACTGTGTAACATGATGTTAAGACTTCTCTCCAGGAACTACCTCCCTTCTTGTCCTTTTCTCTGAAACATGACTTCAGTGGGTCATGAAGGTGTCAGTCGTAATTACTGAAGACTCCCTTTGAGGTGGACATACCCTGGGAAAATGTATCATTAAGCTGGAGACTGTATTTACCATGGGAAGCATCTCAGCGCTCCCCTGCAGACGCCTGCTCTACAAGACGCTCTGGGTGCCGCTTGCGTTAGGAAGTCGCGGAGCCAGGAAGGTAACCCTCTTTCAGATGGGACGGCAGGTGGAAGGGCAATCCTCCCTGAAGCCTGGCTCCAGGGCAGCTGCTATTATCCCTGAGGAGGGAGAAGTCGCCTCCTGGGCTGTGTCTTGTTTACTAAATGATGATTGATGCTTAGCAAAGGGTCCCCAGGGTCAGGGACTTAAAAGTCTGATTTGAGCATTGCTTTTTTCCAGTGGTTATTGATCTCGCGCTTGCTGTTTAGATAACGTTGGCCCGGCTGTCGCCCTTTACTTAGCACAAAGCTCGGCAGTGCCATGTGTTAGACTCTCTAAGCGAAGAACTGTTTTCTAAATAGAAATGCAACTGCATTTTAACTGAAAGGTCAATCTCATTGTGGAGGCAGAATTATAAATGAGGCCATCGTGAAAGAGAAAATAATCAACTATTAATTATTTAAAGTGCTTAATGATGCATGAAATTTGCTACTTTTCTGAGTGCATGTCTAGTTAAATATGCACAGATGATAAAAGCCCTGGAATCTCAATCAGCAATTAATTTCAAATAAAAATATATTTTGATGTCAGAACTTTACCCTTTTATTTTTTGAAATCTACAGATTTGGAGGAAGCTACACCTTACCTTCACACTTTATTGATAGCTGAACATTTCAACAAAATGCACCTGTTTGTATTGTAAAAGAAACAGCATATTCTCACTACAAGTTTAGAAAATCAAAATAAATTTAAGCCAAACCTTGTTTGAAAGCAACCGAATTAGATTTTGGAATATTATGTTCAATCTCTTTAGTAACAAGATTAGAATAAATGCTAGTAAACTATGAAAAAGAATGAGGTCATTATGTTTAAATATTGTACCCCATGTGAGTTAGAAAAAAAAGTAGACATTTGAAAAACACAATTAACCTTTGAGAAGAAAAGAAACCACATCCACATTAAGGAATGGGCAAACTTAACTAATGAAAATTTATAGCACTGTAATGTTTGCAGAGAAAAATTTCCTCTCATTTGAAATGTCAGAATAATCTCAGAACTCCTGTTAAGCAATTTGTTAAACTTTAAATGGTAATAAATACTACATTCAATAATTGAAAAAGCTCAAGTGTAATAGAATGAGATTGTTGAAGTGTGGAGCAAAGCGTGTCTCTTCTCGTTTCAAACATCTGTTTGTTTGTTGATTAAATGATTTATTCATCCTTTTTAAATCACTCCTTCAGCAAATCAAATCTCTCCTTGGTCCTGTGGCGTTGAACTAGACCTCACTGACACTAAAATTAAGGAAACGAGGTCTCTGTCCTCAAAGTCCTTATCGTCCTGAAAGTAAGACCCATAGAAATAAATCACTTAAATGACATGATAAGTGCATAATAGATCTTGGAGTATAGACTATGAGTTACTCATTCTTCTATTAACATGACTCCACTTTTATTCTTGTACAAAACAAAGACCCTGTTTTGCCAGACTCATTTGCTAGTGGGCGTGGCCATGGAGGTTAAATGTAGGAAAAATATGTGTAGGAATTCTTGGAAATCATGGTAAAGGAATGGGACCATGTACTTCCTGCTAAGTGGAATGCAGTGACGATGGCTGCACATCCACAACTTTCTTGGAGTGTGAGGTAACCTTGAAGACACACATGTCATGTTCTGGGAAGAAGTTGGAGTCATTAATGATTACACAACTTTCAAAGCCATGGGAAGATCACCTTGAAACTTGATTATGAAATAGAAAAATATGTTTCCACCTTATTTTGAAGCATCATGCTATAGAGAACTGTACCCAACCCTGGTACAGTGGCACATTTGTTTATGATAAGCTAGTTTCTTATAAACTACGGCACAATTTGCTCAATCTGACTCTAGTGCACAGTGGTAAAGAAAGCCATCTGCTCACCCCGTGTGTCGTGGAGAAAGACAACGAGGAGATGCATGTAAAAACAAGAAAATACGTGATACTGAATGTCACGTGCTCTCCTGAGAAATCACAGTGGTGGCCCCAAACGCAGCACAATAATCCGGAAGAAGGCATTCGAGGAAGCTTCACTGTAGAGTCACGAGAGCAGAACTGTAGTTAGAGAGCACTTTGGAGACTGCTACAGGCCGGGCACGATCCAGGCAGCGGGCCTTGTGGCAGAGGCCCCGGGGAGCAGCGGTGTTCCGGGGCGATGCGCCTTGTCCGCTCTGTGCTTGGGTGACAACATAGCTGTGGTCGTGCTGCGGGGTTTGGGAGAGAGGCTGCCGTGAGAACTGCGGATGCAAAGGGCTACGTCCCGGGGGTCTTGCTCCAGCACGTGTACATTCATTTGCAGGAAGTCCCTGTAGACGCTCGGACACGTAGGCAGAGGCGTGATTGGAAAAGGCTGCTATTTAGACGTTCAGAGTTTCATATACCATTGAAACACTTTGAAGGATTTGTTGTTTTGCATGAAATGTCGAGAAGTTCTTGAATTGTCCCTGAAAACAATAGTAACAGACGCCCGTCCTATGCGTAATCAGTGCAAAGCACCGCCCCGCACTTTGTGCTGAGTAGTTCACTCAACCCTAACAAGAACACTGCGGGTGACAGGGAGGGGCTGTCACAGGACCGTTCCACAGGTGAGGAAACGGAGGCTTGGAGAGAGAAGTCACTTGGCGAAGAAGGGGTGGCCCGGAAGTGGAAGCGTCAGGGTTGGAACCTGTGCTCGTAAGCGCGTTGAACAACGCTCAGCCTCCACGAGCCAGAGTCTCCACGTTCGATTTCCGTCGTAGGCGAGCAGGAGGTCGAAGACCACGGTCATATTTCATTTTCATCACCCTCCTGTGACTTTGCTCCCTCCACAGAGAAGCCGAGCCTCCGCGTCAGAGAACTGTCCTGGGGTCACACTGGGTGACTGGTTGGGGACGGAGCCCCGGGCGTCTGACTTCGCTCCCTCCCTTAGCACCGGGGTGGGCGGATCAGCTGCTTTACTGTGCGCTCGGAGGCTGGAAGGGCCGCAGCGTCCTGTCGGCCCTCCATCAAAGATGAGTCTCGACCCAGAATGGACAAAATACGTCTCAAGGTGGCGAGACTCCCAGGTGTGGGGTCAAAACAGGAGCCTCAGGCTGTCCCCTCCACAGGAGGCAGCAGTGGGTCGCTGTGGGAGACCAACGTCAGCAGGTGCCCCGCAGGACACTGGGATCCACGCCACGGAAGGTCTGGGCGTGGGGCTCATCCTGCCCTTGGTGGGTCTGATGCAAAGGGTTTCCAGAAAGGCCTCCCAGGTCTCCTCGCTGGGGCAGCACCCGGGCGCGCTGGCCACCTGACCAGCCTTCGGAATTCGTCCCGAGCTGGGCGGGGGGACGTCGGCGATCCGGCCATCTGTCTTGTTAGGAGACATCTGTGCTTGCCAAGTACCTACTGCTCGTCCTTCCGTCTGGACAGGGCTTCTTTTAGAGGTGCTCGTGGAGACTTTCAACTGCCTTATTAAACCTCACTCTGGGAAGGGAAACACATTAATCATTTATCAGCGAGAGAGGCAAGTCACTGAATATTTAATATTATTTAAGTGGCAGTGTTTAAACATAGTTCCCCCCGCCCGTTGGTTTTTAAGCTGGTGCTGAAGCCATTCCACACTTGACGACAAGTTTCCCCAGCAAGGTTGAGTCTGTACGAGCCTCTTAGAAGCCACAGCTTCTCGTCAGAATGGGCGCACATGGGGGCAAGGCAGCCCCTTCTGTGGGAGAGGAGCAGGGCTGGGATGGGAGTGGAGTGGGTGCAGCTCGTGGGAGCTGTGGGACCTCAGAGCAGAACGTTGGGGCTTTTACTATCTGTCATCCTTTGAGGACGTTATGGAAGCGCAAGCTTCACAGCATAAGTAATTAGGAGCCATACGTGGAACCAGGCTGCCTTAGAAGAAAGAGGAACGGGATGTGGGAGGCCTAATCTTGAGGGCTTGTTGGAGGGTTTATTTGTTCACTCGACAAATACCGTACTACTGAGTGCCAACAATGCCAGGAACTGTCGTGCGCACAGAGAGTACAAGACCGATGAGCCTTAGTGTCCGTCATCAAAGACCTAAAGACATAATTCCAGACCAGACAAGTATCAGGATGGAGGAAACACATGGAACATACCAGAAGGTGGCTTGTGGCAGGAAAGAGGTGAGAGTATTGGAGGGTTTTTACTTTCCTTAGCCAATGCCCGGGGCTACTCGCACAGTTTATTCACCTTCTTGCCAGCTTTTGAGGTAACCGGCCGCTCCCTCCACCTGCAGTCTGGCGGGGCCCCTGTGATGCCCACTGCTCTTTCTGGCTTCCTTTCTGCCCACTTGGATGCTCCTCTTTTGGTGGCCTTTGCTTGTTGCTTCCACGAGGTCGAGAAGGAATGTGGGAAGTTCTGGGACTTATTCTTCTCTGCTGTAGACACACACTTGAAGTTGATTTTGTGCAATCTGGTACTACTAGGCAATGAAGACAGAGGTTAGATTATTCCAAACACTCATGACCATACTCCATCAGCAGAGCCTGGAAACTTTCCAAAGCCTGGGCCACACTGTCTGCTTCCTCCTGGGACCCACCGGTGGCCTCAATGACTCAGCAAGCCACGCTCTCTACAGCCAGGAGTTCAAGTTCCTATCTGACGGCAGATCTGGGTAGAGCTAACTGGAGACATAAATGGCCTGTGGATTCTGGCCACTCTCAGCTACATCATTGGCAAAAACTGGTTGCCCTGCTGGGTTTCTCCAAGGTCCCCGCCCCCACAGGATGATTTGAGACTCCCTGCGACAATGGCGCTTCTTGTTAAAGGATTCTCACCCATAGCACACCCTGAAAAGGTTGTCTTCAGGCCCCGGCTAGACCTTCTAAATCACGCCAATTATATGTGTTCATTGTACTTACATTTTCACGACCTCTAAAAGACATGTGACTTCCTGTGCAGACCCCGCTGCACTTGGTATCCTTGCAGGAACGTAGCTGTCAGTGTGCCTCGCACTTGGGCTTACTAAGCAGCTCATTACTGCAATTTTAAAGCTAACTATTAGCATGTGTTTAGGAGACACTGTTACATTTCACAACATTAAGCAGAAGAAATGGATTCATAATTGCAAATTAAGCTATACTGTAAGGAATTCTTTATTCTGAGAAAAATATCTATGGCTATACATGGATGGTCATTTTTTTGAGGAAATAAGTAAAACTGAGTATTTACAGATTTTAAATTCCTAAGTTAATTATTTTAAACATAGCTCATCTCAGAACTTCCCAATGATTTCACGCTTAGCCCATGTCTGGGAATTAGGGAGAAACCATTTAGGAAAGTCATGAAATGGTATTTCAAGGTGAAAAAAGAAAGTGAAAGAATTTCAACAGGAAATGTGCATCTGACATGTGTGGATACATGGTGTGCAAACCTGGGGGCTCCTGCCACCTGAGGGTAGTGCTGTCGGGGCCGGGAGAGGAGGGTAACCCAGGTGCTTTGCTCAGCCCCTGGAGCGCCGCCTGATGCTCCCTGGAGTACCAGAGTGCTACACAAACACGGAAGCGGCTGGTGACACGCCTGCTGCTCGGGTAGACCGGTCGCGGTTGTGAATGGGAAATATTCTGAAAAAGGGGTAGAATTTGGAATTCGATGGGTGCCTGGATCTTAGCACAACACTTTAATGTTTTTCAAAATCGTACATTCTTCTGAGTCAACACTTTTCTCTCCTATGACATAGAGATGATGCGGCCCTATCGGTGTGCTTCTGGCATCATGTGACGCTCAGGGCTGAGGCCTGAGAGGACAAAGACGTGTCCTCGGGGAGCCAGCTCTTATCTCGGTCATGATAGGGGAACCAGCCACGTCTGGAACGAGCAGAGCAGGTGGGTCACGGGTGCGACTCCCAGTTACCAGGGGCTGAAGGAGTCGCGACGACTGACTCGCTGCTCTGAGCGTGGTTCACGCTCTGCGAAGATGACACATCGCTGTCTCTCAGAGCCTTCTGCTCAGATGCCCAAAACCATAGAAGACTGAGCGACGACGGGAGATACATGGCTACATTAAACACTGCAAACACACGTTTCTGGGAGACGTCCTGAGAAACAACTGCTGTGAAGTTCACGCTCTCCTTCATAATAGACATGTTTTTTTCATATGAAATTCCTCTTTTAATGAGTTAACAAACGAAATGGCTTGACTTTCTCCCCACCCCACCCCCTAAGCTTTGGGGAAAGTTGATCTTTCACAGAGATTTTTCTGGTGGTTCAGATCGCTACCCCCACCTCATGAAACCCATACTCATTTGCCCAGAGGGTTTATCGTTCCAAGTTTGAGAAGCACTATGTGAGAAGGTTTTTAAGTATTCTCCCAGCTCTAATTCGGCTCAGTTCATGGATGGAGGAAACATTGGAATTAAACCCATTGGAAGATTAATGTATTAGTAGAAAGGTGTAATTAAAAGCGTCACTTAAGCTGGGAAAGGAGGCCGCTAGGGAGTAATCAACAGCAACACATTACACTGTCTCAGCTGATCCACTGAGGGGTGTTCTACCGTGAGCCGATTACACTGCCTGTGGCCGGATGGAATAAAACGTCACCAGCAGGTTGGCTTTTGCCAATCAATAAACCCTGGGTGGATGGATAATCATTAAGGAAATGTACAAGCCATCTGACAGCACATTCTAACATAAAGAAAAATAAAGATACTATACCAGTGTACGTATTTTGAGATCAATTGATGTCTTATTTATGAGCAAAGCAAAGCTAGTTGTGGGGTGAGACAGACACCCTCATCATAGGGCTTCAACCCCATAGCTGATGCCAATCCCCCATTTCCCTAACAGTGAATTCGGGAATGGACCAAGTCCTGCATGACCTGTGAGCGAAAGCAAGATGGAGATGAGGTGGTCCTTCTGGTTTGGAGGTTAGACTGGGAGACACGAGGTTCTAGTGCCAGAATCTGATGGAGAACCAGGGCAGGGTCCCTATTAAGCCTGCGTTGTTTTACTAGAAGGAGGGGTAATGTTCATAAAAGAAAGACCCCAGGTTGAAATTGGAAGAGATTTTTAGAAGGTGATCACATATTAAACTATTTTTATGGATAAAACACATTCTAATAAAAGGGAATAGAATGTGCAACATGTAAGAAATATTAGAAAGCATGTCATAGTTGGTGAAGTCTAACTATTTAGGTAGGACTGGTATAAGGAACATGTGAAGAAACAGTGAAAATGGGTTCAGAAAGAGACAGAAAATGGCTAAACCATACAGGCTCTTGTAGATCAACTGATTGCTTGATTTTATTCTTAAGTCAATAAAGGAGACGAGCTGAATGATTTAAAAATGTAAGTAGTATGGTCATAGTTAACTTTAGAAATATCACTTTATTTCCTAATACAGAAGATAGATTTTCTTTGGGAAGAAAGGTAAGAGTTTAGAGATTTAGAGACTGATTAGAAGACATTTTCAGTGGCTATACAAGAAATAAAGGCCAGAATTAAACAGCTGTAAGGATGTAAGAAGTGGGTCAACTTCAGCGTTCTTTGGAGTTTAATCCACACAACTTGGTGACTAGCTCAACATAAGGGATAAAGCCAAAAGCCAGTAAGCCTCATGTAAAAAAGTGTGTCTGACTTGCTTACTCATAACTTCAAAAATTTTTGATTCGCAGTAGGCACATAGTAAAGATGTGCTAATTAAATCAAAAAATAAATTACTAGATGGTTTGCACAACTTTTGATATGTGCTGAGGACATATGAGGGTGAAAAGGTGGCCCGTGGAACGTGAGGGGAAGAGTTATAGTCATCCAGAAACTATTCAGGAGAACAAACGTGCTAACCCTAAAAGAAAGAAAAGGAGAAATTGGACCATGCTAAAATTAAGAACGTCTCTTTAAAAAAGAAGATGCCATTGACAGAGTGAACTAGGAACTCATATAAAGGAACAAAATGAGATTGGTTGATAAATAGATAGGTGATAGCTAGACAAATGGTAGATTAGAAATAGATAGATAGATGATATAGTTTGATAGATGGTGATAATGTTGATAGATAGATATAATAGATAAATAGATAACAGGTAGCTAGAATGTTAGAAAGAGTTTGTAGTCAGAACACATAAAGAACTTCTAAAATCACTAAATAGGGTATGTAACCTAATAGAAAAAGTGGACAAGGCACTTGTCCATCCATCCAAAACTCCAATAAACATATGAAAAAGAGCTCAGTTCAACCATCTGGCAAATGTAAAATACAACCATAATGAAATATTACTTATCCCCACCGGAATAAACTTAAAAATTAGAGATGAAAAAACCAAGTGTGGATGAGAATGTACAGCCACCGGAATGCTCATCCAGTCCTGGAGAGATTGTAAATTGGCACACACTTGTTGGCCAACTCGACAGCAGTATTTACTAAGCTGAACACACACACACACTCCATTCCACCCCTGGGGAGCTATGAAATAGAAATATGTGCATATGTTCACGGGAAGACTCATACGAGGACGTCTGCGACAGCGCTGCTCAACCTGGAACCCGTCCTGCTATTCACCGGCAGCACAGGGGCTAATTAAACCGTGGGATGTGCACGCTGACTATCATGCAGCAACGAGAATCAGAGTTGAGTCAACATATGCATCAATCTTTCAAAAACACGTTGAGCAAAGAAAGGCTGGTAGAGAATACGGCACACGGTGTGGTCCCAAGTCCAGTAGCGCCGCCTCCCCACCAACTCGTGGCTTTATTTCTGCTGTTTCAGTCCAAACATTTAAGTGAAAAACTAACTCCAGAAATAAACCATTCATATGTCCGGACGGTGCGCCATTCTGTGACCATGATGCCGCGTCGTGCCTTCCCCATCAGTCCCTCCCAGGACGGGAATGACCCCCCTGTCCAGCACCCCCGTGCTGTTCACACAGCGCCTGTTGGTCACTCAGGTGCTGTGTGGGTATCAGGCCGGCTGCCGCGGAACCGCGGTGCTTGGGTTGCAGTCACCCTCATTTTACTGCAGAACAGCCCCAGAGCCACCCACTTAACGTTCACGACAGCACGTGGAGGCCGTCACTCTACTTTGTTATTAGCTGTTGTTGTTGATGTCTTACTGTGCCTAATCCGTAAATTTAACTTTATCGTGGGTGTGCCTGTAAAGAAACAATGGTATGCAGCATCGTTTTGTTCGGCGTCGTCTCATGATAAGGTTGATGAGCTTCCCTAGGATCTTCCCTCTTCTTTATATCCATCACGTGGTGCAATTGGCGTCGCTATCCATTGTTCTGTGTGGAGTTGCCGAGCTATCTACAGTGTTAAGTGAGGACTTAGCCGTGTGCAGGGTCAGTACTATCGGTGTTTCAGGCGTCCTCTGGCGGTCTTGGAACACATGCCCTGCAGATAAGGTGGGGGGGTGGTTACCGTATATAAAAACAGACAAGGGTGCCCTGTGTGGTCAGAAGGCTTAGGGGGTGGTGGTCTCTGGCTGGCAGCGGCAGGAGGGGCTTCTGAGCTGCCGGTCATGCATTTGAGCCGTGGGTCTGCGTAGACCGTCTTCAGGCTCTGTGTACCCCCTCGCTCTGCACTTACCAAACGTGCACCCTGCTGTGTGCCTGTCGGATCTCAGAATGTTGGGAAAAGAGACACCGGAGAGGTACAGACTGAGCGCCCAGCCAGCCGAGAAGCTCGCAAGCCGCGTGTCTTACACACATGGCCAGGGCACGATTCTCTGCGTAGAACAGTGTTGTGGATCTGCACGCATATGCTCAATGAGAAAGAAGTTTCCGTTGCATCGACTGAAGAGTGATTCTAGAAATAATTTCTCCACAGCCCGGGGGAGAATCTCAGCACATGAGCCCGCGCTGAGGAAGAGGAAGGCGTGGATTCTGTGGGGTGTGCGCCGCTGTCAGCGTCTGGTTCGCTAATCAGAAGAGGGTCGTGTCATTCCACCTACACACGTGGAATGTCCATCACAGATGACGAGGTGAGGCTGACAGCCCGGCTCACGGAGGCTGGTGAGCTGTGAGGCAGCGCGCGGTCCTGGGCGGGTCATTGAGTCCTCGTCGTTCATGCTCCCAACGTAGAACGCATTTCGTTGGTCGTTTCGTTTTGGTTGCTTTGTTTATTAACACTTGGACATACATGTCAAATGAGAGTGTTTCTCTACTGAGCATTTAAAATGTAGAGGATTAAAGTAAACCACTTATATTAATATTACTTAATCATGGGGAATTTTGTAGCGATTCTTTCTAAGTTTCAATGACATTGAAATAGGTTTTCTGAAGACAATTCAGAGGGTAGTTTGTACTTACTTGCTTATTGTTCCTATATTTTCATCCATAAAACAGATTTTTATGATGGAATTGGCTAGATGAACTACTACTCCTTCTGCAGGTCTTTATATTCTACTAAGTAATGGTTTATCCACTAATGTAAAGTACCTCATAACCACCAAGCCTTCTATATCTCCTGTAGAGATGGCAGCTGTTTTCAACTTCAGCTGCGTAGTCAACTAACCTGAGGACTCGAGGAACATTTTTAAATGTTCGTGTTTCCTAGACACGACTCCAGATATTCTGATTGAATCTCGGGGAGAGAAGCAGGCAGCTGGGTTTGAGGCCCATGAGTTTCTCTTCTAGGAGAGAGGAGGACACTAAGACCCTCTCAGTGTCACCTGATTCCCAAACCCCCTCCCTGTTGATTCCTTGTCTATATGTGGCCCTCGGGTGACCCCTCATGATCTCTCTCCTGCTTTATGAAATATGAAAGCAGGCCTCCAGGCCCAGCATCCTCAGGACGCCCCACTCACTGTTGCTGCTTTAACACTTCCCTACCAAGCTGACCACCTTGCTCAGCTCTGAAGCTCTGTGGCAGGCTGGCCCCCAGCCCGCAGGCTGAGTTGTTTAGTGAGTAGGGTGTCTACCAGGACTACCTGTAGGACCCCCACCTCTGGAAAGGAGGGGGAGATGCAGAAGGGGGTGCAGAGAGAAGACGAGAAGCAACTCAGGCCCAGCGCCTGCCTTAGCTGACCCACTGGGGGCTCTGGGTCAAGAAGGACCTATAAAGGTGATAAGAAAAGACGAAACACAGCCATTTGTGACGGAAAGGTTCGCTGAGGAAGGAACACACCAAGAGTTCAGGCGTGCGAGCAAGTTTATGACCGAGACCCGCTGGCTGACTCCGAAAGTGGCCTCAGCATCCTTTGGGGAGTTGGGAGCGCATGTTATAGGTCAGGTACAGGGAAGTGGGGAGGGAAATGCGCGAATGGAGACATTCCGTCCGCTGTTCTTTGCCAGATGGTGGGTGTTCCTGTGGTCGAGGACTTTTGAAGGTATCACCGTTTTTAGTTTCTCCTTGTGTTCAGAGACTTTCTGAGGACAGCTTGTTCTTTCTCTGGTTGTTGGGGAGATATGTAACTGAGCGTTTGAGGTTTCTTGTTCCTGGTCCCTAACAGTGACAACATGGAGGGACCTTGAAACCATCACATTAAGGGAAATAAGTCAGAACGAAAAAATCAAGAAGCATATGAGTTCACTTGTAGGTGGAATATAAAATTGAAATAAATAAACAAAAACTCATGGACGAAGTCAATAGTTCAGTGGTTACCTGAGGGTAACGGGGAGGGGGTTGGGAGATGAGGAGGGAGGGGCCATCAAATATATGGTGATGGAAAGAGAACTGACTCTGGGTGGTGAGCACATAATGCAACACATAGATGATATAGAATTGTACACCTGGAAACTATGTAATTATTACCAACCAATGTCACTCCAATAAATTTAACAACAAAAAATAAGGGCCTTTAATAGTGGTCTCCCCCTGGGATCAGATGCCAGACCTTTTAACCCCAGCACTGCTGGCGTGGAGTGTCCCCGTACTGGAGGAAATCCGGGGAGGACAGCTGGCTGGCGGGCCTCTGTTGACAGTCCTCCTAGCAAGCCTTCCATTGAACGGGGACCCGAGTGGCTCAGCACATTGGCTACCTGAGTTCTCAGTGGCTCCTGGTGACTGACAGGCCAGAATTCACGCTCCTGAAACCCAAGTTCATGGTGCAACCACCCTCCGCGTCCCTTCTGCAAACCTCTCGTGTTAAAGCCTTTGCTGACCTCATGTTGAGTTGTGTCCACATTAAATTCTTTCCATGTGACGTGCGCTTTCTCCTCTCTGCGATTCACACGTTATATCGCCCTTTTGCTCAAACTCCCCATTTAATCCTTCCGGTAGCTCCAAAATCTCCTTTTCTTTCCAAGTCGGGCTCACATGACCCTACGTCTGAATGCTTTCCTGATATTCTCAGCTTGAACTAGTCCCCTCTTACTACTTCCCAGTTAAAACTTGTATGGATCTCAGTGTAATCACACAAATAATTATTTTTTTTATTACTATTAAGCTATGGTGCTTGTCGTCATTTCTACTGTTGCCACTTTGGCCATTGCCATTTAAGAGGGACCTTCTGTTTCCCAAACATTGTACCCAGTACTGGTCAGTTTCCAGTGTTTACAACAGTTACTGTTTTGTTTGTCCTTAAGTGTGGTCTGCCATCACTTAGCGATCCCTGTCAGATCCAGTCTGATCCTGAGCTCACAGGAACCAGCCAGCAGGCGTTTTCTGCGACTGACTAGTAAGTGAATAAATGCCATCCAATTTGGATAAAGAATGTGTCACAAGATGGACTTCTCTCTTGTTCTGCCACTTGCCTGGCAGAAAATAATCTTTGAGGACTGACAAGTGTTTATTGAGAAGCAGTAATTGGATGTCACATCTCAAGTCTGTAATTTCCTAAAGCCTCGTACGCTTTTATCACCATCTACATAGCACAATCCTACTCGCAGCGATACAATTTGTAAGTGTCTAAATGCGTCCCATCTTTGTCAATAGGAAGCACGTATGGTTCCGTGTGCAGGTGCACTTTTCTTGCTGTGATCCTGTTTGCCCCAAGGCCATGACAGAAGTTTGCAGAGTATGGATGTGGAAACTGGAGTAACTTAACGGTGGAACACAGACTCAGCCAGGATTAAGTAGTTGAAATACCCTCTCCACTGTTAATACAGTGTTCCCTCGCCACTTCGTGCTTCATGTTTTGCGGCTTCAGTGCTTCACGGGCTTTTCCAAAATATTCATCAAAAAATAAAAATGAAAAAATACAACCATGTCGGCAGCCACATGGCGGAAAGGAGCGTTGTTTCATGTGGATGCGCGAGAGAGAGGGATCCCTTCATGTCAGACAAAGAGATGAGCTGACTCAGAGTCCATCCCACGGGCTCATAAAGGCGCCTGATTGGTTTCTGGGGCGACATCGACCCATGAGAGGACGAGTGGGTTGATCCCTGTGAGGTGATTGCGCATCATCGCAGCCTCACCTAGCATCTTCTCTTGTTGGATCTCGCCAGTCTTGTCCATGATGTTGACTGTCTCGCATACTGTATTTTAGTGTTGTGTTGGCGATCACTTGTTTTGTTTAAGCGATTAATTTTTTTATTAATGAAGCCCTTATAATGCCGCCTAAGCGCTGTGCCCCTGCGAAAGCTTCCTCCGGGGCGCCCAAGAGGAAGAAGATGATGACCATCTACCCCTCCCGCACTGAAAACGAAGAGGAAGACGAAGAAGAAACTGAAAAGCGTGGCCTGACCCTGGAGAATCGGCAACAATTGTGCAACATGGCAAGAGTGATGCAACCATTTGCACAAGACATGGACGACAATAGGGTTCGAGCTGTCGAGTTCAGCCATCGCGTGGACGGGGTGATGTCCTTGTACCGGGGGATTTTGAAGGAAAAGAAAAAACAAAGACCACAACGACCCATCACCAGGTTTCTCTCCCAGGTAAAGCCCCCGGCGCTCCCGTCAGCGCCTCCAGCAGAAGCGTCTCCGAGGGAGCCTAACGCCTCTCCTCCGCCCCCCACACGAGACTCCTCGCCTCTCTCAGAAAGCCATGCTGATTCATGTTTATTACTGTATAAGGTTTTGTCATTCACCTTATTCATTAGCACTGACACGTTTAAGTAAATACGTCTACTGTTGTCATTTTTGTCTTAAATGAGTAAAGTATGACTACTGTTGACATATTTAGAACATCCTTGTACCCGCAGACACGAACATTCCTAGGGGCCAATCCTACTTCGCGGCTTTTCAGCTTTCGCGGGAGGTTCTGGTCCCCATTAACCGCGAAAAGCGAGGGGTCGCTGTATTTAAGATCTCACTGATCTTGCTTGGAGGATCTTTTCAGCTTCCTTGAAGATGCGAGTAAGAGCTCGCTTTCTTGAGCACAAGGAACGCATTTTATTTGCACAAGCTTCTTTTACGCTTCTTCGCTCTTGAGCTTTTGAGCCCTCCTGCTTTTCTGCCAAGAACGAAAGCTTAGAACATGCGAGGTGAGATGCTGAGGTTCTTTAGGAACGAGGAAGCTTGGGGTGGGGGGTCTTGGAGAAAGAATGAGCTGGAAGAGGGATATGTTTTAAATCAGTGTCAGTAAGTTTGTCTTACACAGTGAAGTAAAAAATCTTACGCATCAATTATGCGTGGATAAGGTTATTGCAGCAACATGCTTATGTAAGTTTAGGCCATTGCAAAAGGCAGTGAATAGCTTATTTTTAAGTTGGGGCGGGGAGGGAAGTCATTATTTCTCAAGGTGCCTAAGTATAAAAATACATTACACCCTCTTTTGACCTTATGAGATTTTTCTTCCTGTTCACAAGGAAGAGATGGCTTTGCCTCAACAGGCCCTTGTTTCCAAGCTCCCCCTTTGAAAAGGTGCTTTCTTCCACGCTGACTTCATCAAATAAGGTGCTGACCGATTTCTCAGTGGAACTGAAATCCTGCAAATAATAGATCAACGAAGCAGCATGAGTCCACCGTTATCATTTAACAAATCATTGGGGGTGGGGGGGGGTAAACCTAAAATTAATTTAATTATCTTTCCAGAGCGTGATTTGTATCATTCTTTAATTTAATCAAACTATTAAAAAAATTCTTAAAAAAATTACTTTATATTGTGTTTTCAAGCAGTCTAAATACAGCAATGAACAAGCATTCCCTGTTTTTTGTAACAGTGAGACTGTTTAAAATAGCTCTAATTAATGTATCCTTAGGAAAAGAGAAAGAACGCAAGACTTGCACAGGGCCAAATCCCTCCTCAAACTAGGTTTAAAGCCACAAGTAATTAACACAGGGATCTGGGGACCTCACAGGTCTTAATTACAGCCGCTCCTGCCTCCGCAGCCCCTCACTGCTGGTTGGGGGAGCCCTTGTGAATATTGCAATGTGGTGAATTAGGAAGCGCTTAAGTTCAATGCCTCACTTAATCTCCTGTATTATTACTATATTAAGTAAAATATATTATTAGAAAATGAGTAGATAACTTTAGATTGCTGAAGTGTGAAAATCTTACAGAATTAGCTTGAGATGGGATACAATGAAGCCCTGTAAGAAACACACTGGCTCTATTATATGCGCCTAGTTATCTATTATCTATCTATCTATCTATCTATCATCATCATCTATCTAATCTAGCTATCATCATATGATAACCACAAAAGACATTAATGTGAAATATACCTCATTCTTCACTCTCCCTGCTGGCTTTGAAGGACAGTCTTATCTCTTCTGTTGCCATTAGTACCTTTCTCTTTTCCTCCTTGATTCTACAGTTCATCTCCTATTAGCTAAACATGTATTTTTACGTTGAAAAAGATGGTGCTGGGGAAGCCGGGATGGCTCAGTGGGTTAAGCACTCACTTTGCAGCGCCGGGGACCGAGGATCGAATCCCAGCCCGTGCGGACCCATATGCTGAACTGGGGAGTGCCCCCAGTTCAGTTCTCTCTCTGTCTCTGTGTGTGTCTCTCTCTGTCAAAAACAATAAAAAATAAAAATAAATAAATCTATAAAAAAAATAAATTAAAAAAAAAAAGATGGTGCTACATACGTTCTAGTCTACATTGATATTTATATTTTCCACGTGTTATCTAGAGATTGTATTCTCAATGTGGAAATCCAATTTGCAGTTTTGCATTATTATGTCTCGGTATTTAGAGTCACAAAAGAGCTAAAATTATAACTGTTGAAAATGGAGGGGGGGCGAGGATGCTTAAAGCAAGCTACATACCAAACTTATAATATAATTAATAGGTATTTTATAAAATTGATTTTAAAAAAGAGACATGAATACCAACATACAAAGAAGTTTGAAATCAACCGTGGGTCTTGGTGCTTGGTGTTGGGAAACGGGATCAACGCAAGGAATGGCCGGAGCATACGCTGTTCTGTTGATTAGCCCTTTGATATAATTTTGCATTTTACCAGTTGCATGTTTGTTTGCCTTGTCCTGCATAAAATGACCAATGGCAGCTTTGATGAGAGGCCAGAGACGCAACTGCATAGAAAATTGTGTTTATATCACTGACACTTTTCTGACTCATGTACTTTGGTCCTGGCCCTAGAGGACACATTCTGTCCCTGCACATCAGGAACACCCTTGGATGTCAGTAGACAGAGGAGTGGACAGATACCTGTGGTTCTTGCTACATTAAAGATGCTGGCGATAGCTCGATAAACATGGAAGCAACTGAAAACCCCATTCGTCTGTCATTCCAAACCCAGATCCTATTTTCTCTAAGCACTTCTGTAGTCGAATGCTAAAAATGCCCACAAGAGGCATTGGGGAATGGGGAGAAGGGATGTCCGAGTGGAAGGAGACAAGTAGGAATCTCAACCTGGCAAAATTAACCTACTTAACTTTTTCAAAATTTATGGAAACATATGGGCACATGAGCACATTGCCCAAGGGGGACTTGGAAAGGAACCCTGCAAGTGAGACCTCCTGAAATTTAAGTGTCATTTGCTTTGTGGTGACTCTGCCTTTGGATACCAATTACATGAATTTGTGGTCACGGTAGAAAATGAAACACAAAAGGAAATCCTCGATTCAAATGGTTTTATACATTCAGAAAAGAAAACCTTTTGAACAATGCTTGGCTTTGCCTAGCAGATAGCCACCAGACAGAAGCGAGGGGTCTTCTCTCTGTCATGTAAACTACCACCAACAGTTCAATTTTGACTATTGACTTTCTGGTATCTATTGAAATTTCTTTAAACATGATCCCCTGAGATTCTGAATTAAGTTCACCACATTTGGATTTTCATGCACTAGTCTCAAACATTCACTTCAACTCATTGTAGGCCTTGTCAGCTAATAATTTGGCTTAAGTGATATCTCCATCTTTGGTAATTAAGTAGATTGTGCAATGACAGATGAACTTTGCTGCAGTGACTTTCAGAATGTGCTATATTAAGGAAAAGCTGTCCTAGGGACATCACCCAAGTGGTGCTGGTGATGGTCTTTGGGGTTTTCTGGGACAAGGGAGGTCTGAGCCCTCAGGGATCCAGCCGACTGCTACATAGTGTCAGGCACAACGCATTAGAAGCAGATTCAATCTTCTGTTATATTCCACCGCTAGCCTTTTGCTTATCGTAAGTTGCCTAGCCCCGGTTACGACACTTAATATAGGTGTGGCCTCATTGCAAATGCGATTGTTACTGCGGCCCCGTATAAAACACTTGCTGATGAAGCACTGAATTACGATGATTCCTCTCCATGGCTTTGTGCCTTTGAACATGTCACTCTACCTCTCTGGCCTTCGATTCCTAACCTTGAAAAGAAAGCATGAAAATGAAAGGGTTTGTAAGGCCTCAAGTCCAGTTATGATCTACTTTGACCTTTGGCCAATCTCATGCTTGATTAATGTTCTCTAACATAAAGTATGACATTTTTTTTTTTTTTGCCACTTGGAGTCCCGGAAGAATAAAGGCAAGAGGATGGGTTTCATTTCACATTGGGAGGAACTGCTTGCTTCGTTGGGCCTATTTCCTCATTTGTAGGATGCCGTCGATGCTATGCAACCCATCTGCATGCTGGGCTTGTTACATGAAGTTGGGGTATAATGTGCCCACATGATGTCTTGTACCTTTGTTTAATTATTAGTTCTCGTCATCTTCATCACATCAATCAACTTAAGAATGCCATTCCTTTGTTGTCTGGTACAAACACAGCTGGGAAGAGCTGTGGATCTGAATGTGTCAGCAGTGACGACAAAGCCTCTGTTGGCGCAGCTGGGCGCCCTAAGTGCGGGCGTCTCTAGGCACGTTTCCCCACTCCTCCTTGCGAACGCGAATAAAGATGAAAGAACACCACTCTCTTCCCAGGCCCAAGGAGCTAACTCGTCTGTGGAAATGAACTTCCATTCTCTCTGACAATTAGTTTCACTCTAAAATATGGTAATTCTTTGAAGTCACACCGTGAGAGGAAATATGACATGCTCCGCGCTCAGCAAAGGAAATAGATGGTGCTGCCGGGGACATTAATCTCGTTTGCTCTGCACCTGATTTTTCAGCGTTAGAATATTGCAGCAAAGCTCTCTGCTAAATCTCGAGCAATTTAGCTCAGCAAAGTCGATTAGTTAGAGCCAATGCAAAGCTCTACCTGATAACTTTTCTTCAGTGGAAGTGATATAGTCTGGGGAAGATGGATAGTCTGGGGCCTGGACGAGAATCTGAGATGTTCTATTTTTTCTGTTTTCACAATCTTAGCTGTGGATAAAGGCGAGCAAAACAGGTGCCTGTGGCCTGGGTGCTCAGTCCAGAAACATATAAATCTCAAGTAACTTTCCTAAAGTCTGCCTGTCCTCCAAAGGGGAATTGTTAAAAGGCCTCCGGAAAATAGGTTGGATGGAAGGTGGGAGGATTGTTGTGTAGGGTTACGATGCTCCACAAAACCGGCCCTTTACCTTTTTGCAAGGACACAGACTTATCTGAGTGGTCGTTGTTTTAAGGACGGTGGCTCCATGCTGACACCGTGGAACTTGAGGGAATTCACAGCGCACAGTTTTGGTGGCAGGTTTTGCTGACTACAGCTGATGGGCTGCCCTTGCCTCGCCCTCATCACCTGTCTCACATCTATGGAGGACTGGACTGGGTTGAATATCATACCTGCCCCAAACACTTGTCCTCCTGGAACCTCAGAAGGTGACCTTATTTGAAAATAGTCTTTGCAGGTGCAATTGGTTAAATCAAAATGAGGTCATACTGGGGGAGGGTGGGTTTTAAATCCAATGACTTCTTATCAGGATAAGAAGGACATGTGGCGACCTAGAAATGCACATGTAGAGGAGAGGTGGCCCTGTGAAGATGAAGGAGCAGAGGCTGAAATGATTTGTCTCCAAGCCAAGAGGCACCAAGGATTGCCAGAAACCACCAGAAATGAAGAGGCAAGGAAGAGTTACTGCCTAGGGTTCGTGGAAGAAACATGGCTCTTCTGGTCCCCTGACCTCAGACTTCAGAACTTCTGTCTCCACACCGTGGAGAGAATACATTTCTGTTGTTTTAAGCCACCCAGTTTGGTACCGTATGGTGGCAGCTCTAGGAAGCTAACACAAGCTCTATGGTTGTAGACTCACAGTAGGACTTCAGGCTCCGAACCTCTGAGTGTGGGACTCTTCAAACCACTATTGTTAGGTCTGATGGTCAGCCTTCTAGATATGTGCTCCCCAAAGGGGTTCCAGCACTGTGTACCCCCTCTGCCCACAGCATTCGGGAGCACACGCTCCTCTGCGCTCCCAGCATCCATGCACCTCTTCAGACCTTCCTCTTCCTGCAGCCACTGCTGTGCTGACCCAGCCCACGCAGATTTTGACCAACTCTGACGAAATGCATCCAAACATCTGTCACCTCAGAACCGCCCTGTGCCTCCCCTCACTGCCTGCCACCGGGCTTCCCTGCTGCCCCGTGTGGGCGCTCCCAGAATGCCCGTTGCCCTCTGGTGCTGACAGACAATGCCTGGGGACAGGCCTGGCTAAAGGGCCACGGACAGTGGATGATGGTGTCCCCTCCCATGCCCCAGGAGGACCGTCCCCAGGCACAGCTCGTAGAGCTTTCCAGTCGGATCTGAGCATGGAGGACCAGCGGTCCCCACAGCGTGGGACATTGGGTAACACGTGGCTTTGTTGGCATGCCTTTCATTCTGGCTTTCTTCCATCTATCACAGTGATACCCAAATAAGCAGCCCACACGACTGCCTCAAATTCTGTCCTGTGGTGGATCCAGGCTGACAATCGGTCCTGCAATTAGCTCTAGGAAGCAGGCTTTTGTAGCTCTGGGAAGTAGGAGTTAACAGGGGCTCACTCTCTAGTCAGAAGCCGGAAGACCCCCTCGCGGGCGCTAAGTAGCGGGTGATAGCTCGCAGCGTGCAGCCGCGTCACTATGGCCTCGCCCTGGCCTCTCTCTTGTGACGGCTGAGAAGAGACGCAATCAGCAGGCGGAGAGCTAGGTCACATATCAGCTGTGGCGTGAGAACAGCGTGGAGGCAGGGGGTGCTGAGAATTTCAAAGATTCTGATATTGGTTGGTTAATTCTTCGGAAGTCCTGGGATAAAATGTGGTCCCAGGTCTACCAACTAACAACCAGGTGATGCTGGGAAAGCCAGAAGTCCTCTTTGGCCACATGCTTAAAAAGGATCCTCGTCTCCTACAGCTCCTGGAAGACCATCTAACAACTAAGGACGGGACTGAATTGACTTGATTTCAGAACCAGGAAGAAGAGGGAGGTCGGCATAGCTGGGACCGGAGAGTAAAAGAGTGGAATTACGAGAGCTGGAGTGGAGGCACCTGAAACACAAGACTGAGCATCTTGAACTCACCTCCCCTTGTACCTCTCAAGGGTCAGAACCAGCCTCTCCCAGAGGCTAGAAGCCTTGTCTGATTTGGAGACACTGAGTGAGGGAAGTGCCTGAAGATGAAATGCGTCCCCTTTGAGATGTATCCTGTCACCCCTCATTGTCTGAGCCTAAAAGCCAGGCCCGATCTCAGCCCGAGTGGAGAAACGCTATTGTAGCTCATGGACACGAGGGCTCACGCGTGCCGATCCTTGAAGGCATCTCCCAGCAGATGCCGGAGGAACTGTGAAGACATGTGTTCAGGGACCTATTGGGAGTCTTGGACTGAGAGTGGATGTGAAAGCTGGAGAGAGGAGAAATTCTCCACAGGCGAACACTCATCCACCACTCCTGAAATCGGAGTTGTGGCTGGGCCCCCGGGGCTGATCCGAATATGCTAGTGGGTGTGGGAAGCCCCAGTAAACGTGGTGCAGATTCCACCGTAGGGAGGAAGTATCGGAGACGAGCACAGTGCTGAGGAAGGGTCAGGAGGCTAAAGGAGACAGCGGTGTTAGAGTGGATTTGTTAGGTGCTGCTAGATCCCTCCTCGACATGTCATGTGTTAGGGGGACCCAGGGCTCAGTGGAGAATATCGTTTCCAGGCGTAGACTGATAGTGGGATATGAGGACATCGAGCTCCCGAATGACGTGGCAGCAGCCAAATGGTTGCACCCAGCCATCAGAGGCGAGGGGGACAGATGACCACGGGGAACAGCCATCAAGGGGTCTGCGGTGAGACGAATGGTCAATGAGGAGGGAGGACCACATAGGACGCTGCTTCCCTCACAAACAGAAATGGAGTTTCATCTATTTGAGAGAGGGAGAGTTGGTAATAGTCTTCATCTTCTTAAATTACATATTTATATTATAAATCTATTTTTATAATATTAAGATAGAATTCACATCTTAATCATCATGTGCATGTTTTATAAGATACATATACTATTATACTTAAATGCACATTATATGTAAGTCTAGGTATAATTACAATATATGAATCATTATAATGAATATGGAAACATAAGCAAAGAGTGTTTGGGGACATGTCCTTTTTCAGCAAAAAGAAATAACACATTTTCCAACATGTGCCAATAACCACATAGATATACAGATTGAAAGACAAGATGTTTCTACCTATCCAACAAAATTTACGACAAAAAAAGAATCAAAGAATAATGACTTTGGAAATTCTGGCATACATTTTTAGAGATACATTCAGAAAGCTTGCTGTGTCTTCAAACATTTCCCATTTGTTCGTGGAATAAAAGATTTCAAACACAAATATAGCCGCGGCTGTTTTGCGGGGCACTCAGTTGTCACACCCACGTCTATTACTTCCTCCACTGCAGCCCGCGGCTCCTCTCCCTTGAATTTCCCGCCGTGCACGTTGGACCTGCGTGTTGCCCAGATCCACACAGCTCGCTCATGTACGACGGCGGGGAGGCATTGGCAGCATCTGCATCCAAAGGCTCTCCTCATTACTGAGTTTTCAGCAGCTATTTCTCTGCATTGTCATTGGAGGGCACTCTTAGGAGCAAGTGTTCAGGGTACACAGTGTCACAGAACTGGGCAAATTCTAGAAAAAACGAGGAGATGACGTCCACTCCAGATGAGGGGCTGCGATCGATCACGGAAGTGGGGAGAGCTGGCCTCATTTGTGTGTCGATGAGGAGAGGGCTGCGGTCCTTCCTGCTAAGGCAGACTGACCTGTGGCGCTTAATTAGTGAATGCGATCCATAGCTTCTTCCCAGTGGGCAATGAAGGCTCTCCGTCAGACCTGCCCACGTCTCAAACCTCCAAGCTGCACACACACACACACACACACACACACACATGCACACACACACACACACACACACACACACACACACACACACAGAGAGACTTGTTTCTTTGTGTGCGAACACTCCTCATTATTCAACTTTGATGCCTATTCAAATATTCAAACACTGAATGGGTCATTAGTTTTTAGAAATTAATGATATTGTGTCAAATGATAAAGATCAATTATTTTTGAAAACCATATGTTTTCAATTAAACATTCTGAAAAGTATTGCCTTCAGGAATCAACCCTTACATATAATAACAACTGAGTTCTATTAAAAATGTTGTATTGAGCCAATGGCTGATTCCCTGTAGAAGGATTACAGTGAAGATCGTTTCTATTAATTGATTCACAGAATACATATTTAAAGGTGTTTAGGAGGTGGCAGGCGTTCTTTGGGTGGAGAGCAGACGAAGGTCTGCAGGGAAGATCGATGCCAAGCAGAGCAATTACAGGACTGCAGGGACATCGTGTCCCGGGCCACGTGGACGAAGCCGGCAGGAGGGGGAGATTTCTCGCATCCATGTGTTTTATCACAAGAGCATATCCAAATGTGTGCACCGTGAGCGTGAAGATGATCATTTTCGTCCTTAGGATATTCATTGCTGTAGTCACTAAACAGAAAACAGATGAGAACAGATGGTCAGCGTCAAAATGTAGCCAAGTAACCTTCGGGAGAAAACAACGCAACAAAATGCTCCCTTGTAAAGGAGCACTATACAATATCGTTCCTCAGATCACATTCACGATCGAGTCGTCACAGTGAGCACAAAGCTTATGCTGTGTCGCTCAGGCAAATAGAGTTATAATTAACAAAATATGTGATGAACTCGATGAACATCGTCAGTTCAGTTTGTCTCAAGGATAGTGAGGTCATAAGAATCTGCTAAGTTCCAAAAGTGTGCCCACCATTATACTTACATAGAATCTGGAAGTGGTTAGGTGTGCAGTTTAGTAGTTAAATATATTTTCATCACCTTAAACAAATATCCATATATTTTTCACCTTGCAGAACTGAAACTTTGTATCTATCAAACACGCACTCTCCATTCACCCAGCTCCTAGTACCCCCATTCTACTTTCTGGATCTGGAACTTTAACTGCGTTAGTTCACCTCACAGAGGTGAAATCATAGAGTATCTGTCCTTTTGTGACTGGCTTATTTCACTCAGTATAATGTCCTCAAGGTTCATCCATGTTGAAGCATTGTGACAAGATTCTCTTCCATTTTGAAATGTTCACTTATTCGTTTTTCGGTTAGAGTTGATGTACAGTGTTATATTAGTTCCAGGTGTACAATGTAGTGATTAGACATTCACATAACTTACTGTGATCACCCCTGTAAGACCATTTGCATCCACAGAACTTAACTATCAAGACAGAGCAGAGGTCACCTTTGTCAACAGGGTATTTGTTTCGCTTTTGGAAATGACTGTCCAGGAAGACAAGGTGATAAATCAGTAAGTAAACACTACATAATTTGCTTTAGAAAATTCTTGAAAGCCACTTTATGCAGAGCAGTGTTTGCTTCTGGGTAAATAACTCTTCTACTGGGACAGTACATTGCTTGCCCGACCACACGGTTCACTTGCAAGCAACAGTCTGCTGCCTATGGCTCCTCTCATGACCTTGCCTGGGTCTGTCCACCAATCTTCAACTGCGGTCACGACCTTTACCCGACCCCAGCTTTCCACCTTAAAAGACAACTCCAGCCCCGCCTTTAGTGGGAAAGCCGCCCAGATATCCTGCCCTCAGCTCCCCCTTACGGGCCATCACTAAGCCCACGTGGGCAGGGGCCCCTCACCGTGGTCCTGGACCATGGAGCTCTGAGTGCTGCGTCCTTCAGGGGGACTGACAGTTGGCACCTTTTCCTGCCTCTCTCACAAATACCCGTTTTTCCTGAAGGAGACATTTTCCCGACCTCCACCCACCCCGCATCCCAAACAAGGAGACACTGTGTGCTGCCCTCTGTTGTAAGGGCCAGGCATTGCATGCCCTTAATACCTCAAGCGGGAGGGGACTGCTGTCCTTGCTCAGTAAACCAAAAATAAGGAAATATTATGCATCTAGTGAAAGTTGAAGAACACTTCTTTCACTGGTCGAGTAGACACGATACCAGCCTTATATGACCTGTGAACATCTAATCAAATATAATTGCACTGCAATCATTTTTTTTTTTTTTAGGATTTAATGAAGTCTTAAATCTTGAGTATTTTCTCTCCTATCAATACTTCTTAACTGGACAATGCCCATGGCTTTCTCTTGCAGAGTTCTTTGATTTTGTTTTTCTAGGTTTAAATTCATGACAGCAGTTGTGGGTTGGGTTTAGGAGTGTGGTAGCTGATCTGAGCGTAAATAGTCACCACGGTAGAATAAAGAGACGAAAGTAAAATGTAAACCACTGGGCAATGTTGAGACGTGACTGGTCCTGAGCGTCCAGATGACTTAAATGGTAAGGTCAGACAAGTGACTTTCACCTCTACTGGTCTAGCACTCGGAAACAATGAACGAGGGTGGAGAATCCTAAGAACACACCGGGTTTAGGGAGAGATCATCAAGTAAGCTTACCCTTACCCCAAGCTATGTCTGTTTGGATTTTAGTTTTGTTTTTGTGGAAGCTGATGACTTCCATTGAAAGACTTCAGTCCTCTTCACAATGGTAATGAGATGCTGTCCATGAACGGGCCATTGAATTAATCCTTTCAATGAACGGATTTCAAAAACACATACTTGGGGTGTGTCTGTAAAAAAGAGATCATGGGGGATGAAACACGTTAGAAACATTTTTGCTTAAAATGACAGATTCCTGGGTGTAGGTGTCTTCGGTCCTGGGTAAGTTACAGACAGCAGGTAAGCTATGCAGCACGCTCCCCACGCTGCACGGAAGGCTGCCGCCGTGTCCGCGGGTGGGTCCTGTTCATCAGCTTCAGCGATGATCAGATTTGTAGGCAAAGTGAGGAACAAAGGCTGACTGGTAAGTCTGCAGTGAGAGGAGAGCGAACGACACGTGCAGGTGCACTTACACCTGAACTGAATTTGACTGCATTGTCCACAACACAATAACCCCTCACTCGTCTACCCTGAGAGGACCCTGTCACCCCCAACCCCGTGACCCCAAAGCATTTTGAAACTACCGAGAAGAACCAAGTCCTAACGTAGATGAGTCATCTATGTTTCACTTGCATTTTCTTGATGTCCCGCTTGTCCGTTTGCTTTCCTAGTGACTCACGTGGTGGACAAATACACCCGTATTTTGCAGTTTCATGCTCTAGTCTTTTCTATACACACAACAGCACTTACTCTCCTTTGGAAGGGTCGCAGCTTCCCTGGGGCTGTTTACACCCTGAACGTGGGTCCAGCGTCTTCACAGGATCTCCAAAGATTGCCTTTCCAGCGCGGGAGACGTGAGCCAGAGGCCTGCAACACGCATTCCAAGCGACTGCACGTTACTTCCTTCTTTCTCAAAAACCACTTTCCCGGACTGACTTCACGGTGCAGTGCTGTGTCTGGTGCAGTTCATCTTGCATAATAACCTTCCTATAGTAGGTGATTCGAATGGCTTTCGCATACGCTGCATTCCATTTCCCTCAATGCCTGGCTTCCAACGCAGACTTATCAGCACCAAGTTGGAAATAAATAAAGCATACTGTTAGGAAGAGTCTCTTCAAGGCTTCTGCTTATGCTAATGTATTTAAATATATACATCAGGACAGTGCGGATCTGAAGATTTAAGGGGTTTTTGAAAGTTCTGTGTGGAAGACTGTCCCCTTTATTTAAGAGCCAGCTATTGCTGATGTGATTTTTTTCCCTTGTTGAATTTTTCTGTGTCTGAGAACATATTTATCTCTTCACAGCAATTATAGTGTCCACCCCATCATCCTATGTTGTTTGAACCACGTTAGGAGTGGAAAAACAAAGCAAAATGACTATTAGGCTTCGAGTTCAAGCTCGGTTTGTACAGGGTGGTGTGAGGGGAAACTGCAGATGGCCACGCTCAGGGATTCTCGTTTCTGTGGGTTCTGGTTTGATTTTCAGTTGAAACCTAGAAGCTGAGTCAAGAATGCCCAGGGGGCACCATGAGCCACTGCTTTACGACCTGTGCTCCCGAGATGGGCATGGCGGCTGGTATGCTTTATGAAAGCCACCTGGGGTATGGCGGTGCCTGGGGACAGGGCGTGGTGTATAGCCATGGCTCTGGATTGTGCCACACTGTGCCAAGAGCTTCCCAAGCACACAGAACAGATTGCGTCCCGGAGGGACTTGAACTCAGAAGGTGTGCAAGAACACGTTTATGTCCTCAGCATTGAGGGTGCAGCCCAGTAGCTATAAACTGCACGTGACCTTTTTAGCACATCATGGGACATGCAAGTATTCTGTGCAATCGCACAAATGACCAGACACACGCATGTACGTAGGTTGCTTTAGTGTTGTTTTCCTTGACTGACTCAGGAACGCTCATCGAGTATGGACACAGGCAAGATTTCCCTTCACAACAGGCTGTTCTTTTTCTCTAAATTCGTTTCTACAGTCGGTGTAAACTTTGTGGTTACTGAGAACTCATTACACTCCTTAAAATATTGTGGTGTCGGTTTTTAATTAAAATTGGTTCATCAGGTGCACGGCATGGATGTAAAAATAATAGGGTCATTTTTCATCCTGGATTTTCTTACACATGTGGTTGGTTTTTGCCCTTAATTGTCCAGCAGGCCCTATTGCATTTGGCTGATTCTTTGTTTGCATTCCTCTTTTTCATCTAAAATTGCTATCAGGCACACGACGCTGACGGGAACATTCTTTTTCCTGTGTAATTTAACTCATAACATTTTGACATAAAAGCTTTCAAAGGATTGATAATGGTTCTTATAGTCTATAGGAAACATTATAATATTCTGGAAATATTGTAATGATGGTTATTTATTTATTTAACAGAGAGAAATAAATACTCTTTAACCTCAGTTAGAAAGAGTGTTAGTGAATAATGACTCCAACCATTCTGAGGAATGCTGTGGGGACATCCCCACTTCCTGGCTGCACTTAGACTTGGTCGTTGCTCTGTCCTGAACGCATATGGACTAGACCTCTGTACCACAAGGGATGCTCCAAGTATATGACTTGTCCCCAACGCGGCTGCTTTCTTAACATTCTGTTTGCACGAACGCCTGCTCTCCAAGCCCCTTTTCTCTTTGGGTGATGACATTGTCAAGGTTGTGAAGTGCCTGCAAGGTCATCCTCACTCTCCAGGAAACCCCCGTTTTCGCATCTGAAGAAACCAACAGATGGCAGTCCTTCATCTTTTTTATGGCCAAGTAATATTCCACTGTGTAAATGGACCACAGCTCTATCCAGTCCTCTATCAAAGGACAGTTCGGTTGTTTCCTTGACTTGGTCACTGAATAATGCTGCAGTGAAAATAGATTTATTTTATTGTGTGAGAGAAGGTGAGAGAGAGAGAGACAGAGAAGTGGGGAGGACCCAGAGCAGTCTCCATAGTTGCACATCACTAGTTGTGACATGGTTTCCCTCCACACAGGTGGATGTGGGGCTGCACGGGGCAGGAACCACATGGGAGGGGAGAACCTTCACCATGGAGCCCCCCTGACTGTTACCAGTTGCGCTGCAGTTCAGCATATGGGTTGGGGCCCGGAATCAAACCCTGGACCTCGCGACTTTGAGGTGAGCACTCAACTGCTGAGCTATCCCAGAATCCCAGGGATACATGTATCTTTACAGATAAATGTTTTCAGATTAATTTTGCTAGATACCTAAAAGAGATTGCTGGGTTATATGGTAATTCTATTCTTGTTTTGAGGGATCTCCCTACTGTTTTCCAATTTACATCCCACCAGCAGTGTGTGAAGGTTCCTTTTCCTCCACAACCTTTCCAGCACTTGCTATTCCTTGTCTTGTTCACGATAGCCATTCTAACAGGTGTGGATGGCATTTCATCATGGTTCTGACTTGTGTTGTCCTAATAGCTAGTGAAGCTGGGCAGTTTTTCACGTATCTGTGGGCCATTTGTATGTCTTCTTGGGGGAAGTGGTTGTTCAGGTCCTCTGCTCCTTGGAAGAAAGATGATGTTAGAAGAGGCTGGGAAGCCGGGCAGGTTTAATAGGCATCTTGGGACTTGGTCTGTAGTCACAATGTGTGCATATGAAAAGCATGTGACAAATTGCACATGTGGCGGGGCAAAGCCCCAGGACTCCACTGTCCCCCAACTCTGCTGGATCTTTGGGGAAGGTCCTGGAGACCCCTCTCGTACACTGCAGCCCCCATTGGTTTGTTTCAGGTTCTGCTTAAAAACAAATGACTTTGGACACGTCAGCGACCAGAGGCTTGGAGCCCCAGATCAGAAGAAATTCATGAGCCAGCTCCTTAGGGCTGGGGCTCTGGCTCCGTCTTGGGTATGCCCTGCACTGAAATCTGTCTAGAATCGCAGACAGAAAGGGTCTCTGGGGTTGATGAAGGTTCTGAGCGAGGGAAAGATTAGCAAGGCGTTAGGGGGTGAATTCAGGTCTACACTGCAAACTCCAAGTGGAGAATCACAAAACGGCCCCAATCACTTCCGTGATGAGCCAGTCCCCAGGCTTCGCTAGCTGTGCTGCTAACCTGTGAGAAACCGGAGCAGCCTCAGTAAAAATCCACTTACCGGAGTTCAGTGAACGTAATGAAATTAGGCTTCTGTTCTGTAGAATTCCGCTTAGGACAGCTGGTGTCGAAGGAAAACCAAGAGCTTTGTCAGGAAGAGCTGTGAAGCCCGGTGAGCTGTGAGTCGTTCCCAGCCGTAGGCTGATGCCCCAGAACAGCTGTCCCCAGCTTTCCGGCCCCAGGGACTGGTTTCCTGGAAGATCGTTTTTTCCCCAGGCCAGGGGATGGGCGGGAGGGTTTTGGGATGACTCAAGCATGTTACATTTCTTGTGCACTTTGTTCCTATTGTTATTACATTGTAATATAATGAAATAACTAGACAACTCACCATAGTGCAGAATCCGGGGGAGCCCTGCGCTTGTTTTCCTGCAACTAGACGGTCCCATCTGAGACAAGTGCACAGTGCGGGGAAGAGGCGCAGACAGAAGTGGTCAATAAAATTATCAGGAGCCCACGCATGGACTAATGTAAGTGTCGGATCCTGACTTAAAGCCTGCCACCTGATGCAGATGTAACGGAAGTACATCAACCCACTCGCCACTCTCAAGCCTGCAGAAGCCCGACACTTGCTCTGCACGGAGGCTCTGCTGTGAACCTCAAGCTGCTCTGTAGCTTTGATTGGCTGGGCTGATCTCTCTGCACCTCAGTTTTCTGAGCAGACGCACTTAAACTACTACTTGCAGTGTCGTCTACTGAAAGCATTGGTCCTCAAAGGGCCTGTCACCTGTCTGTAGAAATACTTTGTATATCAGGTATCGACTGTGTTCAGAAACTTAGCACCTCTTCATTATCCTACGTGCAAAGCATGGTTATTCTTTACACAGAAGGATCCGCTCATGGTTTGTTCGTCCAGACAGGGTTTCTCTGGGGACTGTGCTCAGGGTCTTGTGGGGTGGAGCTCACGGTGTCTTAGCAAACCTGGGACTAATTACTACCGTTATTTCTGTTCACCTTCTTGAAATGCTCTTATTTAAATATCGTATCTGTCAGTATCAGATACGATATTTAAATAAGAGCATTTCAAGATACTGAGTGATGGGCATGTAATACGATGCATGAATGATGTGATGTGGACTTGTACATCTGTAAACTATCTAATTGTTACCAACCAATGTAACCTCATTAAATTGAACAATACAGGCTGGGGTTCCATCTGGAGCTTGGGGTCCTCTGCCCAGCTCACTCAGGTTGGTGACAGAATCCGGTCCCTTGCAATTGGAGGCCTGAGGTTGAAAAGTAAACATAAACAAGTAAATAATGTAGAAGCAGAGTGAGTTGGAGATTCAGGGATTTCAGGGTTTCTACGATGTGTCACAGTTTTAAAGTTATATGAAACTTACAGTCCCCTTAAGGGCCTGATTGTTTTTATTTTGATATTTCGTTTTGACCCTCCTTCCTCTCACACCCTAAGAAGAGCTGTGGAAACAGGGTACATCTTTTGTCTATTCTCATCCATGGATGGAACACCGGTGCTCCTATGCTCAAAAACTCAGAAGGGTGTGGATTTGTGTTCTCTGGAAATGCTAGGATTCAGATAAAAACAGTCATGTTCAAGTTACGTACCTGAAGTTCAACATAAGGTGACTGCAATCAATTCATGGAAAAATCTAACGGTGCACGACATTTGACAAAAGAAATCATTTGATTCTTCAGGCCTTATTAGTGCTAATGAGGACCACCTCACAGAAAACCCCCCACAAAAACCTTTATTGATGGTGCTCACATTGGAGACAGATTTCTCAAAAAGGGCTTTGCACCTCTTAAGAGGTTTTCAGAAATGACCCCCACAGTGTTCTATGAAATGGGTAACTGATCATTAGTTGATCTCACTTGTAATTATTTCATGGACAATGGAGGTCATCAGCACTGCAGAAGGTCAAGTTGTCAAGAGCATGCAACCAGCAGTGGGCCGGGCCCAGGGCCGAGACGCCTGATTGGAACGGTTCTTGGACCCTGCAGTATCAATCGGAATCGTTCTTGCAGGAAAAACCCTTCCCTAAAATCGGACTCCCTCGTCCATCGGCGTGCCTTGTGTACTGTCCCGATAGAAGTGGAGCCCTGACAACCACAGCAGTGCTTAGAAACCGACATCAGGTCATTCAAAGGCTAACCTAAATGTGAAGACAAATATGAAGTGAGCACGGTGCTTTCTTTACATTTGGTTTCAAAGTCTCCCTAAAATTAGGAATATAATATGCACCTTTTCCTTTTAACCAGTCAAATTCTCTGGCAAGTGAAAAACTAGAAGATAACCAGCGTGGGGAGAGGGAGGAGCCATTAGATACACGTATCATTCACAAACATGCTTCTTAGCAAACCTGGGACTAATTACTACCGTTATTTCTGTTCACCTTCTTGAAATGCTCTTATTTAAATATCGTATCTGTCAGTATCAGATACGATATTTAAATAAGAGCATTTCAAGATACTGAGTGATGGGCACATAAAACGATGCATGAATGATGTGATGTGGACTTGTACATCTGTAAACTATCTAATTGTTACCAACCAATGTAACTCATTAAATTGAACAATATATAAATTACAAATAAATAAATAAATAAATAAATAAATAAATAAATAAATAAATATCGTATCTGAGTATTTTATGAGATTCTCCCTAACTGTTATTGAGTTTTCAGAAATGACAGGGACATTGAATGAGCAGGACGTGGAGGAGGGGCGCTGTTCTTGCGTGGCCGTGAGACCACCTCAGTCCTATCTGGGGGCAGCAGGTGGACAGTGAGGGTTGCTTGATGGCCCAGGTTCAGGCCTGAAGGGACCAGACCTCCTGGGAGGTCTAGATGAAGAGGTAGCCATGGCTGGTAAGGCAAATGATACATCTAGTTCTTGTATTGCTCCCTATTGTTTGCTAATGAACAGTGGAGAGGGAAGGTCCAGGAGGTCAGACCGAGCTCCACCGAGGTCACCCTCCTGGCAGAATCTTCCTAAATAGAAGCCTGCAGAGACAAATGCACTGTGCATGCTGATACTAGCTCAGGAAGCACTGTCCTCACTGTCAGGATCGTCTTTCTTGAGTTCACGCTGCCCAAGTTACTACTGCAGTGAAATTCGGGGAACACTGTGGCTGATCTTTAACCAGGGATGCTTTTTTTTGGGGAAAAAAAATCTTTAAAAAATCCCAAATCCAAACAAAATAAAAACAACACTGATAAACCAATGAGGGTCAGGCTATGACCTGGTCATTATAATTATTAATCAAAACTATTAATTAGGTCACATGTCCAGAGGCAGCTATTAAAGTGTATGCCTACGTCAGTCAGTCGTTCTTCTCTGTTTCTAAGTCAGAGCAGAACCATCCGAGGCCAGAGCTGAACTGCTCTATCCATTTGGCTTGTCAAACGCCATTAGCAACATGGCACTTGCTTTACTAACAATTCAAAGGGCGTCGACGCTTCTGTGGGTGCTGTGTGGCCCAGTGCGTGCGTCTATCCACATAAGGTTGTGCTACTCTTCAAGGGCATCTGTGTTGCAGTGAGGCCCACTGTGTGCGATGCTGTGTTTCTGAAATGATCACAGATGGAGCACAGTTGCTTGCCAAAGTACCAACACTTACAGCGGTCTGAAGAAATCTAAAGCTGAGTACCCTCCTTCAAATTCAGAAAAATTACCAAAGGCAAAGAAGGATCTGTAGAGCATCATCACTCTATGTGCTGAGAAAGGACGTCAGGTTTTAGCATCAACTGAGAGGTAGAATTCTAACGCCTGTGATGCAGCCTCACTGCAGTTAGTGCTGCGGCGCTGCAGCTGCTGCAAAGCCAGTCCCCTCAGAACAGACCAGGCCTACCACCCCTAAGTGCTAGTAGAGCATCATGTCCTACCCATGAGGTTTCTTGGAACACACATGGCCTGGGGACCTGACGTGGGAGCAGTTCAGCAAGTTCTGTCACTGTTCTGCCTCTGTTTATGGTTGTGAGGCTGTGCAGCTGATGGGAACTTGTGTTATGGCTATGGAAGTCCTGCTCTGTTCACACAGTGAGGCTGTGTCTATCCTGAGGGAACTTGCTTTATGGCAGCTGCAGCAATGCTGCCTTGTACTGCAATGTGGCTGCATCTGTTCTGAGGGAACCTGCTTTACGGCAGCTGCAGCAATGCTGCCTTGTACTGCAATGTGGCTGCATCTGTTCTGAGGGAACTTGCTTTACTGCAGCTGCAGCAATGCTGCCTTGTACTGCAGTGCGGCTGCATCTGTTCTGAGGGAACTTGCTTTACTGCAGCTGCAGCAATGCTGCCTTGTACTGCAGTGTGGCTGCATCTGTTCTGAGGGAACCTGCTTTACTGCAGCTGCAGCAATGCTGCCTTGTACTGCAGTGCGGCTGCATCTGTTCTGAGGGAACCTGCTTTACTGCAGCTGCAGCAATGCTGCCTTGTACTGCAGTGCGGCTGCATCTGTTCTGAGGGAACTTGCTTTACGGCAGCTGCAGCAATGCTGCCTTGTACTGCAATGTGGCTGCATCTGTTCTGAGGGAACTTGCTTTACGGCAGCTGCAGCAATGCTGCCTTGTACTGCAATGTGGCTGCATCTGTTCTGAGGGAACCTGCTTTACGGCAGCTGCAGCAATGCTGCCTTGTACTGCAGTGCGGCTGCATCTGTTCTGAGGGAACTTGCTGTGCCATAGCACAGCTCTGCTGCTGTTTACTGCGTCTATTCAGAGGTAAGTTGCTTTATGGTTGCTGCTGCCATTTACTGTAGTGAGGCTGCATGTATTCTGAAGGGACTTGTAGGGCAGCCGCAGTGTCTGCTGCCATTTTGGTGTTTGCTTTACTGCAGCAGCAGCTGCCGCCATATTGGCATGTCATATTTTAATACTGCACCTTTTCTAAGGGAACTTGCTTTACTGCAGCTGCGGCTGCTGCATGGCTTCTGCTTTGGGGCCCCAGGCTGTGTCTGTTCTGAGAAGCCTTGCTTTACGGCTGTGTCACCAAGTAAAGCCATGCTGGTGCTTAGGGGTGATGGGCCAGGTCTGTTCTGAGGGAACTGGCCTTATGGCAGTGGCAGAGGCTGCCACGTTGCTCCCATATGTTAATCTACAAAATTGAGTACTTTGTCACCATAAGTGGTATTGTGAACGATCCCTTTGTGGCCTTAAACACTATATTCTGTGATATCAACAATAGCTGAAGAGAATCGAAAAGAGAAAGGTTGAGTGAGAGTTGGAGGGGCACATTGAAGTGCCCGATGTGTGCTGGGAGGATTTCCCACAAACAAGGAAGACCACGGTGGCCTTTCTAGATGGCAACTGTTACAACAGATAGTGCTTGGTTTAGAGTGTGGATGCGATTCTGACAGCAGGTGTTACTGTCTGTCTATTTTCTGTCATACGTGCGAGGGGCTCCCTACCTAAGGTGACCAGATTGTAACATTGGTAAAGCGGGACACCAATGACCAGGGGGGAGGGGGTTCTTGATTAAAAATTGGGTCTATCTCCCGCCGTTCCCTATCTTGTTGTGCATTCTTTCCAAAAATCGGGACTTTTTTAAAAAATGCCGCGGGATGCAGGACAAATTATTAAAAATCAGGACTGTCCCACCAAAAGCAGGACATCTGGTCACCTTACTCCTACCCCCTTGTGAAACAGTGAGGAGCAGTGGGACCTCCCCTCTTCACAGAGCACTTAAACCATGCCCAGTGGAGGACGTTGAGCCCTCAGTCAGGTTTGCAGGTCAGGGCCACAAAACTGCTTATCTCAGGTCGAGTGGACGAAGGAGGTGAGCAAAGTGGGGGGTGGCACTTGTGTGCTGGAGATGAGGCGTGTGTGCAGTGAGGCCCATTTCCCTGAGAACACACCAAATGCCCACAGCACGGCATGCTGGAGTATCAAGGCAGGGCCACAGAGTCCCCCTGCCTGTGTGGGTGGTTGTGGAGCCAGCCTCAGAAAGAAAGATGGGAGTCAAGTTGGGAAGAGAGTCCACAGGCGAAACAGTACGTTGGAAACAGGCCTACCGACTGTAGGACACAGACAACTTTTAGTGTCCCAGGATGGACACCTGTCACCATCTCTACCTCAGGGATCCCACTTCGCTACTGCTTTTTAGGGGAGCCCTGCCCACATCGGTCCAGCTGAGACACCAGGGGAGGGATGCTGATGTGTCACTCAATAAAGGTGGGGAAACAAGAGGCCAAGAAAAGACTCCATGAAGCCACCACGTGGTGCTGAGAGCTGGTCGAGGCCGGAAAAACAGGCTGTCTTGAGAACAATGAGAGAGGCCAGCCGAGGAGGCTATGGAGAAGGGCGGGGACAGGCAGAGGTAAGGCTAAGTGAGACAGCCATCAGGATTTAAATGGGCACCCACGGGGGTTCTGTGAGGCCCTGGCATGTGTTACTGGGCAGTGAGGTGGGCTTGATGAACCGTGTCAGTCACCTAAGGTCCTGGTGTCGCGGATAGTCCTGGTTTGCCATCCATGGTGCAATAACTAGGGGTCCGTGGAGCCCGGGGAACTGCCTCCCCACAGAGCTGCAGGGCGGTGGTATCCCTGTGGGGTGAGGGAGGACCACGAGCCATGGAGGGCGTCTGCTCCATCACTGAGATCAAGAGCTGGGCATGAGTGCTGATGGGTTCAGGCATGGGCTCTGCAGGCCGATGGGAGAGAGACAGGACCGTTCCAGGCCAGTCGGTCCACCTGCTTTACCCTGCAAATGTCTCCAAACACAACAGCAAACACTGGACACCAAGTGCCCCGTCCTTCTGCAGGGGTGTGCTCTCTGGGGCGGATCTGTGACAGCAGGCAGCGTCCATGGTCTCTGCAACGCTTCCAGCTTCTTGTTCAAGAACATAGTGACCTGAGGTGGTGGGCAAGCGTCTCCCCACCCCCACAAAGTCCCCCCACCTTCTGTCTCCCTGTTTTAGATTCAGAGTTCTTTTTTTTCCCAATTAAAGACACCAGCACTAAGACTGCAATCATCAATACCTGCCATGACCTCATGACAATTTTCTTTTTCTTTTTTTTTTCATTTAATCGACTGTAATGGAAAATCACAGTTGCTAAAATCAGGTGTTGCCAGGCCAGAGTGAAAAAGCTTTTATTCCACTTCTTCAAGTGTGTCCTCTTAATTGTGCTGCCCAAGGCTGCATAATTGTCTCCTTGGTGACAGCTAGCTAGCAGACTTGTTCTGTGATCTTCAATCTGCTTTGCAAAACCTAGGACCCACAGCTGGGTAATCATCCAACCTGCATAATCAAAACCATAACTAGTGGAGGGGGAACGCTCAGCACAGGACACCGGAGTCGTCTGAGCATGGGCTTGTGTGGGGTCAGGGAACAGGCGGAAGCGCACATATGGCTCTTCTTGTAAAACCTTCCTCCTCAAAAAGGCCGCACCGCCTGGCGTCAGAAACTTTTATTGTTGGTGGTTTTGAAAACCATACATGTGAGAACATATTTCTACATAGATTATTTGATTCTTTCTGCAAATGACTGAGGTGGGTAAGAACCTCTTATCAGCACTATTTTCTGGATGAGAAACGGATTCAGAGAAATTAAATGTCTGCCTGTTGGGAGGTGAGGGCTTGGGGTGTAATCATTCCAATGCACCCTTGTAGCAGCTAGAAACATGGCCCATGGAGTTCCCACTCCTTTAAATGGGAGCTTAAGGACTGTCATGTTCGTTTTCACGAATCTGTACACAAAATAGGGCATCTAGACCTAAACTAATTATTTGTTGGCGTCTCTTTAGCAGAAAATAATAAATATAAAACATAGTGACTCGGGGATGAATTCATTATTTATTGATGAATAAGTGCTGTAGCAACATCAGATATTCATAAGTCACACTGAGCATTCAAGAAATTATACATTCTCACATGGGCTTCCTGCTACTTCAACCCAAGAGGCCCAGGAGGGAACTTTGGCATCGTGTTAATAGTTCATTTTAATAGTTGCTTGCTGTATTTGTCAGGGTCACTAGATACTCTAGAACTGACAAAAATGGGGACCTTGCTCTGTGTGATGGTCTGCAGAGTGGACGGAGAAGCAGAGAGCCCACAGGACACAATAAGACGTCCACTCTTACTGGACAGCACATTGGAATGGAGGGTGAGGGGATGGCCCAGGGGCCAGGGAGTGGGGGACCCAGCTCTGTGACATAGCTGCCCCCTGGGAGCTGAAACTCCAGACTGAGAGGGGAGCATGCAGTGGAAGTTGGAGCCATGAGGAGGATTTCCTGGAAACAAAGAGGAAGGAGGAGAAATACCCTGACCCCTCTTCCCTCCCGCCTCTGCACTTCCACCAGCTCCTGCCATTGGCCACAGCTCTCCCAGAAAGCCCGAGGAAAAGGCAAATGACACAGAGCAAGGAAGAGGCGGGTGAGGGAAGGACCCAAAAGCAGTGGTCCTCCACACACCACCCATTTATTCCTGACGCAGACCTCCGTAAGTTGTGTTACCATTTCACAGAAGAGGAAACGCAAGGTCAAGGAGCTAAAAGCTAATAAGCAGAAGAGGGAGGACTCTCTTGTCTCCTCCAGTTCTCGTCACTTAGACTAGTGACAGCCCTAGTGTGCCACGACCCCAGTCTTGACACTTGGAGCCTCGATCAAACTGCATCTTACATCTGCCTGTTCCTTGTTATTTCTCAAATGAAGAAACAACGTACAATTTCACCTTCATTTAGAGTCTTCCTTAAATTTTCCTGTCTCTCTCCTGCATTTCATCCAAATGTCTGTCCTTTCACCTGACTCACCCTCTCTAATCACCCATCTATGTATCCACGTGCTTGCTGAAGGTCGGGGTTTTTTTGGCTTCTGATCAAACTGCATCTTCTTGATGATCTTAATTATTCTCACAAGTACCATCAGAAACACTTAGCCAACAAAATATCAAACTATATCACTGGAAAGAACCTCTTTTCTGAATTCCAGATTTGACTTCTGAGTGATTTAATGTGAATAATAGCATATATTTTGAATTCAGCTTAGATGTATTAGGGGTCCTCAACCTCACATCATTGCCATTTTTGACCATATAAAGTGTGTTGCACGGTAGGATGTAGATTCACTGTCAGTGCCCTGCAGTATAGTGGGGTCCAATAACACAGCCCACCAACCTCGGCCATGACATCTGTCACCCTCAGTCATGACATCCGTCACCCTCGGCCATGACATCCGTCACCCTCGGCCATGATGTCCGTCACCCTCGGTCATGACATCCATCACCCTAGGTCATGACGTCCATCACCCTAGGTCATGACGTCCGTCACCCTAGGTCATGATGTCTGTCACCCTTGGTCAGGACATCCATCACCCTCGGTCAGGACATCCATCACCCTCGGTCATGACGTCCACCACCCTTGGTCATGACGTCCGTCACCCTTGGCCATGACGTCCGTCACCCTCGGCCATGACGTCCGTCACCCTCGGTCATGACATCCGTCACCCTCGGTCATGACATCTGTCACCCTCGGTCAGGACATCCATCACCCTCGGTCATGACATCTGTCACCTTCGGTCAGGACATCCATCACCCTCGGTCATGACATCCACCACCCTCGGTCATAACATCCATCACCCTAGGTCATGACGTCCATCACCCTAGGTCATGACATCCGTCGCCCTAGGTCATGACATCCGTCGCCCTAGGTCATGACGTCTGTCACCCTTGGTCAGGACATCCGTCGCCCTAGGTCATGACGTCCATCACCCTCGGTCATGACATCCACCACCCTCGGTCATGACATCCATCACCCTAAGTCATGACTTTCATCGCCCTAGGTCATGACGTCCATCACCCTAGGTCATGACATCCACCACCCTCGGCCATGATGTCCACCACCCTCGGCCATGACGTCCGTCACCCTCGGTCATGACATCCATCACCCTAGGTCATGACATCCACCACCCTCGGCCATGACATCTATCACCCTAGGTCATGAGGTCCATCACCCTAGGTCATGACGTCCGTCACCCTCGGTCATGACATCTGTCACCCTCGGTCAGGACATCCATCACCCTCGGCCATGACATCCATCACCCTAG